>CM035436.1:0-117500 GCA_020310875.1 Ceratopteris richardii
ATAGACATAGACAGATAGACAGATAGACAGATAGACAGATAGACAGATAGACAGATAGACAGATAGACAGATAGACAGATAGATAGATAGATAGATAGATAGATAGATAGATAGATAGATAGATAGATATCGATAGATAGATAGATAGATAGATAGATAGATAGATAGATAGATAGATAATAGATAGATAGATAGATAGATAATAGATAGATAGATAGATAGATAGATATTCTTCGATTGAATAATTCCATTCTGTTGAGGTGTATAAGGCACTCTACACTCATGTTTTATCACACATTGAGCCAAAAATGCTTAAAACCAGAAGACATATAGTTCCCCCTCGATGAGAAGAGAGTGTGCCATTTTACATGCCAACAGATTTTCAGCCAAAATCACAAATTGTTTGAAGCACATAACACTTTGGACTTTGCTTTCAATGTATATACCCATGCATGCTTGGAAAAATCATCAATGAAAGTCATGTAGTAAAGATAGTTTCCAAAAGAGGGTGTTTGCATAGGACCACAGATATCACTGTGAGCAAGCTGTAGTTTTTGACTAGCTTGAACTGAACCATCTTTTTGGAACAAGGAATGCTTCTTTTCCCAAAATATAGCCTTCATAATTATCTTTATCAAGTGCCTCAAGTTTGTGCAAAGATGAGACCATTTCAAATTTTGCACGCATAGCAAACTAGCAAAATTCAGATGACCAAAGCATGCACGCCAAAGTTTTGCATATGATATAGCCCGAGAATCATGTACTACACATGTTGAATCATTCATATGTTTTTCATAGTCTATGAGCCTATACAACCCACGACATAAAACGCGAGAAACAATAATAACATCACCATTTGACAAATCATGAACTGTACATCTATCATCAAGAAATTTCACAACCAAGCTAATCTTTGCTAAATTTGAAATTGATAACAGATTCTTCTTCATCCATGATACAGATAAAGCATCCAACAATGTAAAAGAACTACCATTAGCAGTAGTAAGAATGATCTTCCCAAATCCCATGATAAGATAAGAGGAGTTGGTGGCACATGTGGCAGTATTCCTTGTAGGGGGAGGCTCGAGTGAAGTGAAGAAACTACACTCCAAGGTAATATGTTTGGTTTCCCCACTATCAAAGTACAAAATATCTGAGTCTACTACAGACATACACTATTTATGAGAAGATAGGTCATAACTGCAAACAATGTTAGATGCCCATTCTTCATTCTGCAGAAGATTAGCACACTCTATTTTGGCTATAGAGGCCTCTACAACAACCATTCCAACCTCAGCAACCAACTTTGGACAACTCTTTATGGCATGATCATTTCCTTTACAATATTTGAAAAACAAATTCTTCTTTTCTATTTTCTTCTCCTCTCTATCATCCTTCTTTGATTGTGTAGCATTAGCAAGTTTCTGCTTACTGGTAGAAGAGCTCCATTTACCTTTGCCCTTTTGACTAGCCAAGAAAGCTTGATCTGCAACATGCATGATGGACTTGTTCTACCTAGATTGATCTTCTTGCCATAGAACGGAGACTAACTCCTCATATGTTAAGGCATTTGGATTGCCTTTCATCATCAAATGAAGAGTAGAAGAAAAACTCTAATATGAATCAGGAAGACCATTCAAAACAGTCTGCATAAGTGAACTATCAGGCAAGACTTCATCAGCAGAAATCAACTATTCCTTCAAATCTTTGATCTTTGTCAAAAAACTCTCCATGGAATCTCCTTCATTCATGTGCTTACTCTTCAACTACTCCTGCTTATGGTGAGCTAAAGAGAATATGTGAAACTATGCTTGGTGTAGTTACCCAATGTTGTTTGTCAAGGAATATAAAGAAATTCAATTCTCAGTATTTGAAAAATGTTGCTTTGAAAAGAGGAGACAGGACTAGGCACTCACAAAAAAATTTCATCAATGGACCATCAACACGGACATTCATCGACAATGTTCCATCACAAATGCCGGGTGTACAATAGGAAGAGATAAACATCGATCGACCCTTCACCATGGTAAGTATCTTTACTTTGGCAACACCATAACCATGATAGATTAGGAAACCTCTTCGTCTGCATACCCTTGAGCACTTAGCGTCACCCCAATTTTTGCACCATACTTCTTTAAATGCATTTTCCAAGTAAACATGCATAGGGCTACATTACAAGGCCATGCACAAGGCACATATTTTCCTCAACCCATGCACGAACACACTTACCCATCATTCATCATGGGTTATGAGTACTTGGCATGACTACTATGAACATCATCTTTGGAAGATCTAGAGGACATCAATGGAGACTCACAACGACAGAGTCATGCTGGAATCAAACGAAGATGCACATACCAAGGGACTACAACTTTCAAAGGCTTGGAGTGACAAATCAAGAACCCGACAACCAACCCTGCTACAACTGGATGATAGACGAATCTTGTTCATACAGAATGGACACTACCTCTCAAAGCACTACCTGGAACAACCATTACAACAAGGGTCTGTCAGGGACGACAGACTCGAGAGAGGGGTAGTGTTGGAACTCAAGGTCAAGCACAAGCAAAGGTGGACACACAAGGAGAAGGAGCAAGTAGGGAGCTCCAAGAAGTGTATGTCAAATTTTCAGAAGAAATCCCTATAAAATAGTGATTTTCATCACTAAAACCCATTGTAAATATCATTTCACTTTTTTGTAGCTCCATTTTTGTAAGCGGAGGAGTTCTTGAGCTTGAGGTGCATTAGAAGTATCATCCTACCAATTTTCATAATTTTTAGACTTCATTTGAGCCCTCAAATAAGCCTGGAACCTAAGTTTTAACTAGGCTGGACACTAGGTCTGGACAGGGGCCAAAACTACTCAAAAAAACTATAAAAAGAGCTAGAGAGCTCATTTTTTAGGCTAGGTTATTAGAGAATAGAGCTTTTGTAAGAGAACTCTTTTACAATCGAAGCTTTCCATTGTTCCTCTCTTTGATCTTACCTTGTGTGCGCGTGTGTGTATGTGTGTGCATGTTTGTGTGCTTTCACTCACGCACTTGTGCCTTCACTTGCTCGTGGTCTTCATACCAGTCCTCACATCTCTACGGATTGACAAGTAAAGGAGGTGGTGCTTATGCTTGAGCTACACATACCGACAACATGGTTAAATGTAGATGTTACTCAGTTGAAACCAATAGTCAAACAAATGATACAAACAACCATGGATACGCAACAGTAAATGATGGAAACAGACGCAGATTATGACAAGGCCATGTGAGAAAAGAATCAATTTCAAGTGATGAGTGAATAGTGTCTATGCAGCTAATCTGGACTCAACAAGTTGTTTCAGTTAAGGAAACAGAAATAATAGAAGTCAAAGGACAATGCACTACGCTAATGGAGCAGAATCAAAAACTCTAGGAGAAATTGATGGAGCTAAATAGAGAATATGAAGCAAGTGAAGTTGAGAAAGAAAGAATGAGGACTAGAAGGAATCTGTTAGAAACACAGCTCAAAGTATATATAGAGGAAAATGATAATCTACACAATAGGAATAAAGAACAGATGAAGTCCTTGTTATACGACCAACCAATAGAAAAACAAGAGACAACAGCAATGGACCAGAAGGAATTGAAAGATCAGATTGCAAAATATGAAAATTTTTTGAAACAAGAGCAAATCCTAAAAGAAGAATGGGAACAAAGGTGTATACATGACACAAATGAGCTTAGGAAACAAGTGAAAGCTGCTAAAGAAAAACTCTTGGTAATCTATAATGAAGATGCGGATCAAATAGCGAAAATTGGCAATGAGCTTCTCGCGGCCAAAGATGCACTAACAATGACCATCCATGAAGTTAAAGAAAAGACTGAACATATTGTACAATTGGAAGCTCAAATAGAACAAAAAGGCAACATCGGGACTCTAGTAGAGCCAGAACCAAAGAATCCTACTGACGAGGTAGAGGTACGTCCTCTATCTCCCCCGATCTATCATTCTCCAATAAAAGAGCAGATGGCAAAACTGTGTGATCATCCCATGCCATATACTGCAGAAATAGGTCGGAACGGGTACTATTGGTGTCCCGATTGACATAAAATTTTGAAAATGAAGTAGTCAAAGTCATGAAGGAAGCCAAAATGAAAGGAAAAGACTTGGATAAAATCATAAAGCCTTTTAATATTCCATATGGGCTATTGAAAGAGTAAACATGGCAGTATATAAAGAGGATCATGCAAAAGGATCCCGATGAGCAGTTGCACTTCAAAGAAAACACACTCAATTACACTCAAGAAGAATTTGAAGCCACACAACCTTTATGGAGAAGAAAATTTTTGGAGAAAAACCCTACTTTGTGGGTTCACTGGCAAGAAGCACCATATTTACTATAGGTAAATCCTTCTTTTTGCCCAACACCACGTTGCCGTGAAGCAGGAGAATTTTTGGACATGCAAAAGACTGGTATGATCAATAAAAAATGGTTAAATTATCCATTACTTCCAAGCCCACCTCACAATTATTTGCCGACCGAAGACTATATGGTGAAATCCATTAAATTTTGGCTATCTCGATATGCAACAGTACCATACCTAACTATCAAGATGACTAATAAAATCCACAGCATGATACTTATAGTATTGAAAGCTTTCAAACATGCAGAATATACATTTTGAATTTCATTGGCATTAACCAAGGCACGTATATTCTTATTTTTTATCTATCTGTTATGCCTAGTCGTCCAACAATCATGGCTTATTATTCAAGACTAATGTTCTTGCCGATTCTATACATGCAAACCTTCGAAGAAGCCTTTTTTACTAAATTTTTTGAAATCTACTCTGAGATTTTCTTAAAGATGTCAAGGAATCTGAATGCTAGAATGGTGGCATATGAATTGAGCTTCTTTGTAGACCATAGACAACCACCACATGACGGTGTGAAAGCTGAACAATGGAAATAGCTGATGATACGTGAAGCTAATTTGCTCAATGAGATAGAGCAAAAGGTCTACAGGACATACTCCCACCGCATTCCAAAGCCTGTCGAGGAGGACAGAGTTCAGGAGGGGGGTAGTGTTGAAGGAGAGTCTAGCAAAAAGAAAATAAGAAGAAAACCAAGAAAGAAGCTTCACTAATGATGACATATCTGAAGACATACCTCTGTAGGAAGCCCCCTAGGGGCACACAACACCCATCTCTACACAAAGCCCTGCAGGGGCATACAACAGGGGAAGGCATGTAAGAGGCAAGGGCGGATCAAGGCCAACAAGTATCCATGAATAAGTGCAAGAAGATATCAGGCAGATATAGAGCCCCAAGAAGGTGCTTCAACCTCTTGATCTTCGGAAGGTCCAGATCGAAGGCTGAAGATCCACACCTTCATACCTTCCACTGGTTGCATGTGTGGTAGCCCGATTTAACATAGCAACCGAGAGTTAAAGAGGTTATTGGTGAACTAGAGTACAAATCTCAGGTAGTCCATCTCCACAGGTTGCGAACGATGAAAAGAAAAAAAAAGGGAGGCCAAGACCAATGCAATGTGGCCCGAGTTATGATCAGTTCCTTCACCACTGGTAAAACTATATCATTATGACTTTAATAGGAGTTAGCAGTGGTCAACTATAAAAGATATATTAGTTAATAAGGAACCAGAGCAACTACAGGCACAGAACTACAAACAAAGCAAAGCCTGTCAAGGGACGATAGAGACAAAGAGGGGGAGAGTGTTGCAGAGCAAAGAGGAACAAGATGCAGAGAAGAAGAAGGGCCCCAAAATTTTCCAATTTGAACACTTTATTTTTTGTATTATAACCATTTGGTAATATATTTTCCAATGTAAATGCCTTAGAGGAGTCTTCTAGATGCATAGCCGTAAAGATTTTTCTCAATACCCTTGTAAATTAGTAGGAAATTAGTCTTTTAGTCAATAAAGTGCCGATCTCTTGTGTGAAAGGACCATTTCGAGGGCACATGTATATAAGTCAGTTTGTGACTCTTTGTAGAAACTTTTTGGCCATTGTGAGAATCAAGAGCACAGAAATTCGACTTTGTGTCTTCTCCTCTCTATATCTTCTTCCTTGTGAGCTTGCATGCATGTGTGATGCTTAGAAAGAGTGCTTAGAAGTATTGTCTATCCATGGAAGTGCTGGTATTCTATTGGTAAGGTGTGTGTGAAGTGTAGGAACTACTGAAGTGTAGGAAAATCAATCCCGAAAGCGTTAGAATCGAGTGAAAACATACCATTGGATGCGTCTTCTTGAGAGCTTCGAAACAAACCTGCTATTTGCTATATTCGGAGTTTGTAGCTGAGAGAAAATCTTGATTTACTGTTGACTAATGTTCCAAGTGTCGCGACACCATAACTGACCTTGAAAACTTGATTGTGATGGATTTATACTTATTCGCACTTTGTGAAACTTCATTTGCATGGACCACTATTTGAATGCATGTCTTCATACACTCGGCTAGGTCTTGATCCTCCTTGGATTGATAATTAAAGCGTGAGTCCCCACTATATGCACTTGAGGGGGATCAAGGTATAGTCTCTTTCTCCACAAGTCCCTAAGTCAGTACTTAGGTACACAAAGGCATTGGCCAATCCTCTATATTCTGCCTCTGTTGAAGATAAAGCAATAGTAGGTTGCTTTTTGGAACACCATGATATAGGCTTGTCACCTACAAAAGATAGATAACCTAAGGTACTTCTATCATCTTTGCAACCTGCCCAATTTGCATCTGAATCTTGATGTCCAAATCTGAAGTATAAGGAAAATATAAACCTTGATTTTGAGTGCCCTTAAGGTACTTCAAAATCCTCTTGGTAGCTTCCAAGTGAGTTGTTCTAGGTTTATGCATAAATTGACTTAAGACACTTACTCCGCAATATCAATCCTTGTTAATGTAGCATAGTTTAGGCCTCCCACTATGCTTTGGTATCCTGCAATATTTTCAAGCACATCACCTTCATGAGCACTTAATTTTCGGTTTACCTCCATGGGAGTGCTAGCTACCTTGGCATCGTGAAAGTGAAACTTCTTCAACATATCCTGCACATACTTTCTTTGAGTGATATAAATTCTAGAGTTGGTATAGACTAACTCAAGACCAAGAAAATACTTTAGTGATCCTAGATCATTGATTTTGAACTCTTGCATCATTTGATTCTTGATCTGCTTGATTCCATTAGCATCATTACCTATAAGTATGATATCATCACATACACACAAAGGTATATCACCTCGGAATTACTTCTCTTAAAAAACAGAGAAGTATCTGCTTTACTCATCATGAATTTGTGATCTTGAAGGTATGTTGTCAATCTATGGTTCCATGTGCTAGGTGCTTGCTTCAATCCATAAAGAGCTTTGTTCAGTTTACACACATGATTTACCTTGCTTGAGTCCTCATAGCCAGGAGGTTGAGCCATGTACACCTCCTCTGAAATCCAGCCATTAAGAAATGCATTTTTTACATCCATTTGGTTCATGTTCCAATTCTTTGATGCAGCCACACTTACCAATACCCTGATGGTTGGCATTTTGGCCACAGGTGAGAAGGTTTCTTCATAATCAACTCCTTAGGTTTGTGCAAAACCATTAGCCACAAGTCTAGCTTTGTACCTGCTTATTGATCCATTTGAATTTCTCTCGATCTTGTAGATCCATCTAGAACCAATTACCTTCATAGACTCCTCCTTTGGCACTAGCTACCAAGTATCATTCTCCTTGAGTGCTTCAATTTCTTCATCCATAGCTTCCTTCCATTCTGTCTTGGTCTTTGCCTCTTCATATGATGATGGCTCTTCAAGTGATAAGTCTTTGGCAAGATAAATAGAATGCTTAGTAACTAAAGAAGTGTCATACCCATATCTGATTGGCTTCTTGCTCTCTCTTTGTGATCTTCTGATTGCTTGGTTGGATGATTCAGGTATGTCCTCTAGCTTTTTCATCTTGACTTTGCCTTTGGATTTCCATGCCTTGAATTCTTCTAGGTTGATGATGTGTCCTCATCATCTAATTTGATGTCTTCAATCAGGTTTGGCTCTTCCTTGGTGAGGCTTGGAAACTCCTCTTCCAAGTCATAAGGCAACTTTACTTTCCTGCATTCACTTTCAAACCAAGAATCATTCTCATCAAAGACAACATCTCTACTGACCATAAATGCTTTGTTGGAATGATTATAAAACCTGTATCCTTTTTTATTCAAGTCATACCCTATGAAGATTCACTTCTCTGCCTTAGGGTCTAGCTTATCTCCGATTTGAGATGGGATATGCACATAAGCAACACATCCAAAGATCCTGCAATGATCAAGTGAAGGTCTTCTACCATGCCATGCTTCATATGGGGTCATCCCATCAAGAGATTTTGATGGAAACCTGTTTACAAGATAAGTGGCAGTAGATACACTCTCTGCCCACAAATATTTGGTACTTTTTTCTCATTTAGCATTGACCTAGCTGTTTCAATAATTAATCTATTTCTCCTTTCTGCCACCCCATTTTGCTCAGGGGTATACCTTGTTGTGATTTCCCTTTTGATTCCTCTATCTTGCAAGAATGCATCAAACTCATTTGAGAAGTATTCACCTCCTCCATCTGACCTTAGTCTTTTCAAGCTTCGTCCTGTTTGATTTTCCACAAGTGCAAGATACTTCTTAAAGCAGCTAAATACTTCATCTTTGCGCTTCATAAAATATAAGATAGTCCATCTACTGGAATCATCAATGAAAGATACATAATACATTGATCCAAAAATTGATGGATCCTTACTTGGTCCCCATACATTTGTATGGACAAAAGCTCCAAGTAGTCCTCATGCATGTAGCCTTTCTTTGAGAAGGGTAACCTGTGAGATTTTCCAAACTGACAAGCACCACATTTATAGATCATGTGTTGCTTAGATACATTAGGTATCCCAAGCACACATTGACCTCTACATATTTGCTTTAGGGTTCTCTCACCAATATGCCCTAATCTCTTATGCCCAATTTCAAGCTCTCACAATGTTTGATCTTTGTAGCTATAAAGTGCAATATTCCTTGTATCTTCAAGTTAAAATGTAAATAATCTATTTCTCCTTTGGAAATTCTCTTGAATCCATGTTGTGGATATTTGTTGAACCTGACCTGCAAACCCTTTTCCACAATCTGCCCAACACTCATCAAATTCTTGGTAATTGTAGGTACATATAGAACCTTGCTCAATAGATTTCTATTTCCATCAGAGGTTTTAACATTTCCTACCTTGACCACTATATGCTTGGTGTCATCACCTGTTTGTAGTTTGGGTACCATTATTAGTCCATTTCTTGCTGCTAACTTGGCTGTTAGATTGCTCTTGACTACTACCAGTCACTGAAGTATCTTCAGTTTGAAGTTTCTTCTCTAGATTTGAACTGGTGACACGAGGATTTTCAGTCCTCTGCTCTACCAACTGAGCTATCCTGACTACTTTATTTTTATTTAAACATTTATTTATCTAAATAAGAGAAAAAAGATGTTTTCCCTTAGGTTCCTCAACGTTAGAGAGAAGAGCTACATTGCCTGCCACATGATTTGAACATCCTGAGTCAATGTAGAAGAGATGGTCATCATTCATACCTTGCTTTGAAGTCATATTCATAATCAAAATGGAATCCTCTTGTTCCTCTGTATAATTCTTGTAGTCTTTCCTTGATTTGTAGCCTCCTTGGTAGTTGTTATTGTAATTGATGTTGTACTTGTTATTGTAGCCTTGATGATGGTTGAATCTTCCTCTTGATTGTGTGTAGCCACCTCTTTGGAAACCTCTACCTCTCTGATTCTTGAAGTTCTTGTAACACTCATTTGTAGTGTGATTTGATAAACCACAAATTTTACATGGGGAAGATTTGAAAGGTCTCCCCCTACCTTACTTACCTCCTCTGCCTCTACCTCTTGAGTCTCTACCTCTTCTTGCATAGTTTGCTTGAGAGGTTTTACCTTCATCCTCATTCTTCTTGCTTTTCCTGTTCTCTTTAGATTTGCCTTTATCTGTATATGGAGCAGAAGAGTTATTACCTCTTGATGAATCTCCATTCTTGTTGAGCTTGACTTCATGGGTAAAGAGTTGCCCCATGAGTGTGATAAGATCTGGAATCTGCATGTCCATGTACAAGTCCATAGCAGTTGTAAAGCTCTCCCATATGTCATTCGCCTTAATACCATTGATTATTTGTCTCACAATTTTCTCCTCTTCAATCTCCTCTCCTATGCTTGCTAATTGATCAGCCATATCCTTGACTTTGGTCACATACTCTGAGATGCCTTACTTGGGTTGCTTTCTTTGAGTGGTAAAATCAATTCACAATTGGTTCTTCCTAGCCCTTATGTTGGAAGAAAAATATGATGATAATTTCTCCCAAGTCTCTTGGGATGACTTAAAGTTCCTAATGTGTGGAAGAAGAAAATCAAAGATAGAGTTAAGTAAGTATGACCTTGCTAATGCATCTTTGGCGTGCCATGAATTGAGCCTTTCATGCTCCTCTCTTGCAGGTTGTCCTTTGCTTGTGAAAATGGACATCTCCTCATCTCCTAAGATGTATCCATAGAGACTCCTTCCTTGCAAGTATGTCTTCATCCTCAAGGACCATGCTTGATAGTTGTTCCTGTCCAATTTATCAATAAAAGAAGGAAAACCATCTTGCATTTTACCTTAGCTTTGCTCTGATACCACTGTTGGGAAAGATGGATGGACACTCCAAGAAATGAGTAGGTACTACAAATCCATGGTTTGTACAATCCCTCTTTCACTTCAGATTTGAGTTGTAGGCCCTTTCAGCTTTCCAATGACACTAAATAAGTGCATATTTACTTTGGAAATGATGCATGTAATGAGTTACTCAAAGCAGACTACTTCCCAATTCACAATCCATCAAAAACTTTCTATTTTGGTTCACACACCTGCTACTTGTTAAGCTCAGTGCTCCCAGCACAATAGGAATTAGAAAAATTCCTTCTAGAGATATCAGATTAACTTAAAGAGCTAATGATTCCAAGTGGAATCACTTAAAATGATTGACTTTACACAGAGCAATCAATTTAGCAAGTGTAGCATTACCCTCGATTTTTTAGGACCTCTCCAGAGAATGACCACTGACCACTTCGAGCCGCTTTTCTCCCAATCCACTAAATGGAATGTCTTCAAAATTTGTCTGCATGTAGTAGACTTAGAGCTGATTCCAACAAGCCATAGAACATTGAAATGGTGGAGTAATGACTGAGATATGAACAAGACAAGGACACTATTTTGAGCGACAATGATTGAAAGACCAACATATATACTTAATGATGTATATGTATTATAACACATGAATTTACAACATCATTGGCAAAGGAATGATGCCAAATGATTGTGAGGTGAGTGAGCAATGAAGTGTGCTACTGAACCTCTACTAATGATCAAATGATTGGCTCTCTAAGGCAGTGTAATGGCCACGAGATTTCAAGGTGTTTTTATACATGTTGTTTTCAACTTTGAATTTGAATTCAAATTTGGCTCTCACTAGAAAAGTGATCCCCTAATCTAGGAGATATTCTCTCCAAGTGAATTCGTATCTTTTCATTCCATCTAACTCCACGAGTTTAGTGGCTTTTACAAATATTCCTTTAAGTCAATTTGACTTTTACAAATGGTAAAAGATAAAAAAATACATAGACAATGGTTCCCATGGGTCTTCAATCATTTGCACATAAAGAATTCTCATGCCTAGCCAAGTGTGTAGGCTTGGCATTTGCACCAACACTATCGCATTGACTTCTTGCAAGAATGTTTGATCTTCTCGATCTCATTATGAAGATTAAGTTAATTCACAACATTAAGAAGAAAGTTATCCTAAATAGACACTTGTTTATTTTAGGGGAAACCAAATGAGTGTGGTGATGTTGTTCATTTCTAGAAGTACTAACAAGTGATTGGTTATCATAGGCAGCCTACACGTTGACACGACTGTCATGACCCATGTTCATAATATTAAACTATTCCATAGGATCAAAGACATCAAGAAGAAGAACATTAAATGAATTGCTAGATTTAGATTGGTTATGTTGAATATTAACATCCGAATTCCTACTAATGTTTCCAAGAAACGTTTTTGTCATATTCTTTGGAGACTCAATTGTTTCTTTTTCCTCAAGATTCTTCTTGCAATTTATGTTTGGATGTCCATAATTAAGAAATTTATAGCAAGCATTTGATAAAAAGTGAGGAATTGATATTACAATCACAATTCGGGATTGATCCTCCCTTCTCTTATTGAATGTGAACTTTAATATCCGATAAGCAAACCCTCTTACCCATGAATAGATATACAACAGCAAACCAAAGAACTTGACCTTCACAAGATATCTTCACGGCTTCTGATCTTTGGGTTGGAATACTTATTCCAATCAGGAAAAAAGAGAAGTATTACAAATAATCCATCTCTGCTCCCATAACACATGGAAAAAACCATTATTATCCTCAAAGAAGAAAACACAGTAACTTTTGGAAAGATATTGAAACTATCTAACATTGATATATTTGATACTTCACTATCTTAAAGATTTTATACATGGCCTAGGACCACTAAATAGACTAATAAGAGGAGAATAATTAAGCTCTTTATTCTACGGAGTGATTCTTTTGTTCTCTATCTTCATATTATTATCATATGATTTATTGGTTTCATCTTCGAACGGATTGGATACCATAATAAGTTTTTATCACCAATATCATTATCATCCTTATTGATATCAAATGCACAATAGGGTAAGGCATTATCACCATTAATAGAATCAATATTGTGAAAAAAACTATAAGTTGGATCCCTCACTCGCACATTTCCAAAAGTCATTAAAAACGTTTTTGAATATAGTACATGATGCATAACCCTCTAGGGCATCGTAGAGGGGTTGATGAAGTAGATCATTGTTCAAGGAACTCATTATTCTAGAAGCTTTGGCATACGTATCAAGTTTATTCGCTTTGATAAACATTGAATTACACTATAATGATCCTTTAGGAGAGCATTAAGAGGTGTACCTATGTAGCTAGAAAGGGTTTTTGGAGGGCCGTAAAAGTCTCTAAAAGCCATTCTTTAGTGCATCAAAGAGCACCGTAGAACCCATTTTATGGGGAGATTAAGAGGAACCCCTTTAGTACAAGTATCATGAGAAGATAAGAACCCTTTTAGTAGAAAATCACTCACATGACTTCTGCCATAGACCCACTCCCTAAAAGGGTGAAAGCATGTTGATGGTTACAAAAAAGTGATGTCCGGGACATAGTTAATTAGTTGGAAAAACCCGATCCTTCTTAGTTGAACATCGTGCAATGGTTATTGAAAGAAGATTAAAGACGATGTGGTGGGGTGAGAGTAGGTGTGCTGGAGCGTGGAGCGTTCATGACATGGGTTTTTCTGCTTATTGCAGGTTGGAGAGTCTGCGTAGTACCTCATCTTGCCTTGGAGTTTTTCTGCGTAGCTGATTGTTGTCTTTGGCAGCCATAAATTCGTTATGGAGCATGCAAGGCATAAGTTTTCTTGGCTGCTGTTTTGTTGATCGTCTGCTATTGCAACAAGTCACGACCAAATCTTTCAATGATTGTCTCGATGGGTGATTGAAGACGTACATGCGCAACACAAAATCTGAGGCTTTAATAAACTCTAAAGAATCAGTTCTCAGATTTGCTTATGCTCATTGCACTTCAGGTTGCCTAACTTTCATGCTGCCAAGAATAGGGTTGACCCAAAAGCTCTGTATTGGATATTATTAGCCCAAGTTGAAGTGGAAAATTGACTCTATTAAGAGCCGAAAACAAAATTTGGAAGCCACCACCAGCATGTATCCTTGGGACATAAAAGACATTACAAAGCTTGATGCGATTTCTGTGGGTTGCAGAGTAGGAATGCTTTTCCAACTCCCTACATGGAGCATTCATGACGTGGGTTTTTCTGTGTGTTGCATGTTGGAGAGTATGTCGTAGTACCTCATCTTACCTGGGTGTTGAGTGGGGAATAGTGAGAGGGACTCCATCACTATAGACATTTTTTCTGCATGCTACATCCTAAGTGGGGAATATTGATAACTATTTTTCTGCGTGCTGCATGTTGGAGAGTACGCCGTAGTACCTCTTCTCGCCTGTGAGTTTTTCTACATGCTGCATGTTGAGTGGGAACAGTGAGAGGGACTCCATCACTATACATATTTTTTCTATGTGTTGCATCCTGAGTCTGTACAGATAACTATTTTTGTGCATATCACATATTTTGGTTTGGATTCATTCCTAAAAAGGTAATCCACTTCTTCATATTTGATGACAAGAAGCATGACACCTTTTTTGTGCAATAGTGTTTCCAATTTCATTGGCAATGGCTGAGAGAGCTAAACCTTGACTTAAGCCAACATTGGGTATGGTTAGATGGTGCAACTTCTCATTGTAAAGACTGATGACATTGATTTTATGGTGATGTGTGGGCTCTTGGCCCCTACACATTTTGTACAATTCCCTCATTAATCTACTTTTTCCATGTTCTCTAAAAAAAAGGGAAGTTATATACGAGTAACATCTCAGATTGTGGATGATTGTTGTAGGTTTAAAAGTACGCCTAACAATGTCCATTTAGTTTCATATTGTTCATTCATTGTATCTAACATTTGAGGTTTTGGATGATTGTTGTAGGTTTAAAAGTGGTATAACAAGTCTACATATGTAAGTGATGGAGCACATAATGATACCAGGTGAGCATACTCAATGTAAAGTCAATATAATAAAGTGGATTGATGAGTGGTAGATGTTATTGTATTTATGGTTTCTTCATCATTTGTAGTGTGTTGATGCAGGGCAATCTCGGACAAGTGAACTGATGGAAGTTAATACAATAACAGTAGTGGATAGTGATCAACAAGCATTAAGATGTTATTGGAAGGAAAAGAGAATGAAATATAGAGACACAATAATGTCAAGGTCGGGCACTAATGTGGAGGGTAATGCTAATTGCAGTTCAAGCAACTTGGATGGCATTGTGGATAAGATAATCAAGTATTTTAAAAATCAAACTAGACACTTATGTTGTGAAGATACAATCGAGGCACTAAATAGGATGTTGCAGAGTCCATGTATTGGGCAACTTTTTGATGCAATGGGCAATAACAAAGATCATGTAACATGTGCCCTTTTCATCAATCTTCGGAATACATTGCAAAGTATGAGAAAGAATTCTAATGACCTTGTGTTGAAGAGATCAACATTGATGATGGCTCTAAATAGTGATGCATATTCATCAACAAATCAGATAAATATTTCAAGATATTCTAGGGTATTGGGAGTAAGCAGGAAAGTTGTCTATGATACGATTGGACGGTTAAGTATAGTTGAGTCTGATCATAGTTTTTTGAAAGCAACTGGTAGGGCAACACATACCACATGTATCACACAAGAGGTCAAGCATCTCATTATCACGTTTTGGACAAGAGAGAGCAGGGTGTCACCAAATAAGAAGGATATAAGCAGGACCCGACTTGGCAGAAATCAATATTTGGAGCATCCTGTTCATCAGGATGCTATTTTAATCATCAATTCAAGATTTTAGCTAATTATACAAGAACCAGTAACAAGTAACTTATAGTAAAAGTCTAATAGTAATAGCTAACTAGTAACAAGCTAATAGTAATAGCTAACTAGTAATAAGCTATTTAGAAATAGCTTATTACAAACAACTAACCAAGAAACTGGCTCTCAAGTAATAGTCAATTAGTAACAAGCTAATTATTAATAGCTAATTACTAATACCCATCCAAGAACCAACTACTTAGTAATAGCTAATTGGTAACAAGATAATTAGTAATAACTAATCACTAACAACTAACCAAGAAGTAGCTACTTAATACTAACAAACTCTTAACAAGCTAAATAGTAATAGCTAATTACTAACAACTAAGAACCGACTACTTAGTAATAGGTAACTGGTAACATGCTAATTAGTAATAGCTAATTACAAACAACTAACCAAGAACCAGCTACTTAGTAATAGCTAATTAGTAGAAGCTAATTAGTAGTAGATAATTACTAACAACTAACTAAGAACTAGCTACATAGTAATAGCTAATTGGTAACAAGCTAATTAGTAATAGATTATTGGAAATAATTAATTACAAACAATTAACCAATGACTAGCTACTTAATAATAACTAACTGTTAACAAGCTAAATAGTAGTCGCTAATTACTAAGAACTAACTAAGAACCAGCTACTTAGTAATAAGTTACTAGTAGCAAGATAATTAGTAATAGCTAATTATAAACGACTATCCAAGAACCAACTACTTAGTAATACCTAATTAGTAACAAGCTACTTAGTAATAGCTAATTAGTAACAAGCTAATTAGCAATAGCTAATTACAAACAACTAACCAAGAACCAGCTACTTAGTAATAGCTAATTAGTAACAAGATAATTAGTAATAGATAATTACAAACAATTAACCAATAACCAGCTACTTAATAATAGCTAATTACTAACAAGCTAATTAGTAAGAAGCTACTTAGTAATAACTAATTAATAATAGCTAATTACAAACAGCTAACCGAGAACCAACTACTTAGTAATAGCTAATTACTAACAAGCTAATTAGTAACAAGCTAATGAGTAACAAGCTAATTAGTAATAAGATAATTAGTAATTGCTAACTACAAACAGCAAACCAAGAACCATCTACTTAGTAATAGCTAATTACTAACAAGCTAATTAGTAATAGCTAATTAGCAACAAGCTAATGAGTAACAAGCTAGTTAGTAACAAGCTAATTAGTAACAAGCTAATTAGTAATAGCTAATTAGTAACAAGCTAGTTAGTAACAAGCTAATTAGTAACAAGCTAATTAGTAATAGCTAATTACAAACAACTAACCAAGAACAAGCTACTTAGTAATAGCTAATTACTAACAAGCTAATTAGTAATAGATAATTGGTAACAAGCTAATTAGTAATAACTAATTAGTAACAAGCTAATTAGTAATTGCTAATTAGTAACAAGCTAATGATTAACAAGCTGGTTAGTAACAAGCTAATTAGTAACAAGCTAATTAGTAACAAGCTAATTAGTAATATCTAATTACTAACAAGATAATTAGTAATAGCTAATTACAAACAACTAACCAAGAACAAGCTACTTAGTAATAGCTAATTATTAACAAGTTAATTACTAATAGCTTATTAGTAACAAGCTAATTAGTAATAGCTAATTATTAACAAGCTATTTATTAATTTCTAATTAGTAACAAGCTAATGAGTAACAAGCTAGTTAGTAACAAGCTAATTAGTAACAAGCTAATTAGTAATAGCTAATTAATAACAAGATTATTAGTAATAGCTAATTACAAACAACTAACCAAGAACAAGCTACTTAATAATAGCTAATTACTAACAAGATATTTATTAATAGCTAATTAGTAACAAGATAATGAGTAACAAGCTAATTAGTAATAAGCTAATTAATAACAAGCTAATTAATAACAAGCTAATTAGTAACAAGCTAATTAGTAATAGCTAATTAGTAACAAGTTAATTAGTAATAGCTAATTACAAACAGCTAACCAAGAACCAGCTACTTAGTATAGCTAATTAGTAACAAGCTATTGGGTAGTGATCAGAGATGGTGAGGTCAGTGCATTGCGAGAGGGAAAGGTGGCCCCACTGATGAATAATGTTCTGAGCAATGTAGCATCTATCGAGTCTAGCTTTCCTCGGGTCCTCGCCTGCTTGGAGATTTGACCATGAAAATCCATTTGAATCTTTGAATTCGACCAAATCCAAGTGCAGTTTGGTTTTGTCCCACGTTTCTTTCTCCCAATTGTCGATGACCCTACCTTGGCCGTTCCATCTGTCCGTAGGGTCCTCCACCATGTTGAAGTCACCACAAATTAGCACGTTGTGGGGGAGCGAGTCCAAGGAGGCCCAAGTGTTCAGTCTCTTCAACTCCCCATTAGGGGCATACATAGAAACTAAAGTAAAATGAAAGGGGGCACCAAAGCAAAATGGCAATCCATCGATGGCTCACATATTCAATGGAGTTCTCAAGGTTTTCAAACCAGAATTGATTAATACCGATTACCATCCCACCCAACCCCCGCTAGTGCGACGTCAAAATCCAAACATGGGTCGAGGAGATCTTTAATACAGATAAATCTTGGGTTTAGGCTAATGTCGTGAAGCCATTGACCAATGATGGTCGCTCTTGAGAGGTCGGTTAGCCCTCTAGCATTTAACAAGATGATGATCATTATCATAGTGTACCCTCTTTGCGGGAGGGGGCCTTATCCTTTCTCTTCTTGGATTCATTTTTCTTTTTCACCGAGAGGGGTCCAGACTTAGCAATATGTTCTTGTGGGGGCTTTTCTAGGGTAGCTCAATAGGTTTTTTCCCTTTGGGGGATGCCTCTTATTGGGAAGAACTAGAAACCGTTTCCGGAATAGTCGATCCAATGATGGAACTTTCACTATCCATGTTATCTTTGTTACTAGCAGTAAAGTCATCTTCTTTGCTTGTAGTGTAACCCTCTTAGTAGGTTTCTTTATTTTCAAGGATCTCTAGGGCTCTGTCGTTGATGTCCACCTCAAGTCACTTCCTACCAGGGTAGTCAAATGCATTGATCTCCTTTTCCAGATTGCAATACAAGTTGTTGGAGGGGGTAACTGGCATGTTGTTTCTCTCAGAAGTTGCCCTAGGGATTCTTTTCATTCTTCTTCTGACTTCTGTGAACCCGTCTGCATTCGACTTCTGGATTATGTGGGCCCTTCTTCATTTACCAAGTGATTCAATGTCCCTTTGTTGTCTTGAGCATTTATAGAGGCTTCTTGATTTTTCTTGCTTTTTTGTCTCAGTGGGCAATCTTTAATCATGTGACCTTGTTGGCCACAACAAAAGCACGCGTTAGGAAGGTTTTTGTAAATGATGTGTTGCTCCCAGACATCCCCTTCACCCAAGTCCACTTTGATCTTCGATGGAAGGGGTGTGCTGAGGTCAACCTCGACACAGATTTGAGGGTGCCACCAAGCATTGAACGAATGTCTTGCACCTTCATAAATGTAACCACCAACATCCTCGCGTGAAGGCAATGGCTTGCCGATAGGAGAATCAATGCCCCACATGAAGCTCTACAAGAAATCAGGCAGGTTAGTGAGCTCAACCCAGAGAGGGAGACATTTTGATTTGTCACAAATAAAATCGGGGGACCATCAGAACAGGCATAGGGTCACCTGCTTGAGTTGCCAGGTTTCGACACTGAGGGCTATCTCAAAGACTAGCAACATGTGACTATCCGGTAAGAATTGAAACTTACAAACAATCAACTCACAGGGAAACCACTCATTGCAAAGCCACTAGCACACGGTTTTGAGCGGGGACCTAGGGCCAAAGCTTTGTCCGACGAGACAGACTTTCTTGAGCTCCTCTTGTGTTGACAGAATTGCGGATCTACTGAGGGAGACCAAGGAAGGCTCAACACCCTCAGAGGCTCCAAGGGCGACACAAGATCCCCCCTCCAAAATAGGGGCCATGTTATCGATCTCCCCCAAGGGTGGGGCCAGGTTGCTTCTCACAAGGGAGGGGGTCGCCAGAGCCATGACAAGGACCCCAACTTGCGTGAAAGAGAGAAAATTCCAGGAAGACCAAAGACCAAATAGAAAAGCAGAAAAGCACCTAAAAGCCCACGAGCAACCCACTTTAATGCAAGGCTTTCATCTCTTTTCCATTTTCTCTTCTTTTTCTTCTTATCTTTTTTTTTTATTATTTGTAATTTTACTTTGCCACGAATTGAAGAGCAACGCACGATCACAAGAGGGAGGAAAGAACTTCAAAAACAGTGCTAATAAGCCATCTACTCCTCCTTCCTAAAGAGGTCATTGAGAAATTTCCTCTTCCTTTTTTGTGCAATATTGGATATACTATGGAGAGGTGAGGCTGCCATACGGTGGTCTCCCCTTCCATCACAATACCATCAGGGTTGATGGAGTGATGTACATGTACAAAGTCAAAGAAAGAGGGTAAGATGTTTACATCCTTAGGAAATCCCTACATACATGATGATCTACTATTACTTACCCACCTCTCCTATTAAAAAGGAGCCCATAATGAATTATTCTATTACTAAAGTTTCTCACTTCTCTTGTATTATATGAAGGAGGTATAGATTGTGGTATCCAGTACTATTCTTCTTTCTAAAGGGGATCATGACTTAACTAATTCTTCCCCAACTATTGATACTAATAGTCTAAAACTTGAGTCTCTCAAATACATGCTATTACAACAATGGATCTAATATAACAACATAGTTGAGTTGGCCTCTGCTAGGCCTCCGCTCAAGACGGCTTACACTTTTTACTTTATAGAGTGTGACAAGAAGAGACATCCACACATGACAATTCAAGCATTTAACCGCTCTCTTGAGGTTGTTCGAACTTCAAGGTGGGCGTCTATGCAAAAGTGCCGAAATTCGTGTGGTATTGTCTATGAAAATTTGACTCTACATGAATGGGTCCCTGAAGATATAAGCAACCTCTCAGATGGTGAGGAAACTACTCCTAAATAAGAACGGAGGTACCAGCTCCATCCTAGTGAGGAGTTCGCTCACCTCTGTCTAAGCTAAAAATGCGTGTTAGTTTTGGAGGCTATAGGAAACAAGGATGGAATTTAAAATACTATCTCGCAAGAGAATTCTATGATGATGCAAGTAAAAAATCTTCAACTCCCCACGGGATGGAGGATGCCCTTAATATGACTCTCAATCCACTTTTGCTTGCCATAAGGATTGGCGACAATCCCCCTCCCTCGCCTCAAGGAAGTAATGACAACTCACCTCATGAACAAGAATACTACCGAGAAGAAATGCACATAGACATCGATCCAAAATATCCTGAAGCTACTGCCTCCTCTAGTAGGATGACGGGTGGTTTTTTTCATAACAAAATCTTGGAGGAACCAGACATGTTTATAATAACGGTCATCGTCTCTCTGATTCTAATATAAATTATGACCTTGAGTCCTTTCCCTTCCATAATACAAGTTAACACCTTATAGGGACACCTCCACCTAATTATCATCGCAAGGAGGAAACACCCTTCAAAAACTTTTTAGAGGAGGCTAATGGTATATGGTTTATACCCTTCTTGTTTGGCCTCCGAGGATGTTGAACTAATAGGGATGGGCATTGATAGTTTTGATGAAAACCAATTTTCCAAGGCCAAGTACTAATTTGGGCTAACAAGTATAGGTTTTGATCAATATATCGTTCTTAAAGGTGATGAATAGCATGGTTTTACTATTTTTCTTTATTTTCTTTATAGACAAATATACTAACACTTTGTTAATTTTTTTTTAAATATCTATATAATTTACGTTAGACATAATATGATGTGCACATCGATAAAAATGATAATTTTTATGTGCATACGAACAGATATACCAACGCTTATAACAAAGGAACGATTTATATTAAATAGAACTTGGATGGCTTAAGCAACATTTCACAAAACCATCCTAATGAATGCACGCACAACAATAGAGATGTTAAGTTTGCGTTTTCACTATCTCACACCTATTTTCATGCATTTTTCTTCTCCTTCTTAGTATCTCTCTCTCACTCTCTCACACCCAGTAATACTCTCTGTCTTACTGAAATTCTCTAATTTTCTCACTTTTAGGCCGTTTCGTTATTGTAATGTGTAGTAGATCCATGGCAACCTTGGTTATAGAGCTTCATATCTATGCTTCAAAAGCTTTAATTTCATGTATTCTTTTCTATAAGTAAACATTGTTGATATACTTAGGTAGTGATGTGTGTGAACACGCTAGGACTATTGGGGCACTTTTTTCTCTCTTTAGGAGGTTTTTTTCCTCCGGCTTGTATATACGCCTATAACCCTAATGGGTCACTTATCTTTGTACATTCTAGTGGTAATACATTTAGTATTGTGTGTTGTGCTCTAAGCTTCTTCTTCTTCGTTGTGTTGCTCACTTACTTCCATAGATCTCAAACTCCAACAATTGGTATTAGAGCAGGTATGCGCTTCATCTACGAAATCATCGACAGACTTCCAGTCACAATCTCATAACGCATGAAATTTGGTGAGCATAATTAACGTGATTAGGAGTTCAAAACATCTCCGCTTTGTGGTGTTGAAATCACGATCTATGCTCGTTTTGGCCTCCAAATGCACTAACACAATGCTTGTGTAGACAATTTTGTCTTTTTGTGCCAAACATATATACCAGTTTTGGTTCACCCGTATAAGTGTCTCGAAGTATGCTATAGGTTTAGCAGAACTCATTAGGTTAGTTCTATTCAAATTTTTAAGATAGAGTCATTTTTTTGCATCAAGGTATTTTAGTAAGTTGCCATGGCTGAAAGTTGTGATGTATTCCTGCCATGGCTGAAAGCTGAAAGCTCTCGTACATATAGTAGTTAAGCATCGCTCAAATTGTGGACCTTCAAGCTCTTCCCTCCTACCATGGTAAGGGGAAAGAATAGTTGGGGATGCCATGTTCATGCCAAGTGCTTGACATCTACCAGATAAGGCAGCAATAATATCATCTGCTAGCTGACACTCACTTTTATCAAAATTGATAAATGCCCAGTAATCAACGGTTCCACCTTCAACTAAGCATGTCTCATTCATGTTCCATGAGCCAAACCTGGGAACAAGTTCTTTCTCTCTCTTTTGTTCCTTTTCCCCCCCCCGTTTTTTTTCCCTCTTTTTTTTTTGTTGTTGTTGTTGGAGAGGAACAATGTCACAGAACAAGAAGACAAACATTAGTATCAGTAAAACGAGTTGACATATGTCAATGTGCTCTTGTGCATGGGACTCTCAAATGTGTCTATGCACGACCGTGTAATGTGGCCCTATATTAATGCATACTTAGGAAATGTATGACCTAAATGGTGCAAAAGACAGGGTTGTGCAAGGAGCACATGGTTGTCACTCGTCGAGGCTTCCGATGTTACTTGCGGATGTTGATGCCATCTTCCTCGGAGGTATCCATTGGATCTCGAGATGAAAACTGATCATTCCTCCTTATAGGGATCCATTTGAAAACTATGTGTGGTTGCGTCGAGATCACCTTGGGCTTCTTCATCTCTGGATGGTTTCTTAAATTTTGTATCCCATGGTGTCACTCTAGCACAATGGCAAGTACCAACGTGAGGAGATACACCTCATAAATGTCAATCCGTGGAGACGTGAGGACGGGTATGAAGACCATGAGCAAGTGATGGCACAAGTGCGTGATTGAAAGCACACAAGCATGCACACACATACACACACACGTGCACCAAGTAAGAGCAAAGAGTGGAACAATGGAAGGACTTCGATTGCAAAAGAACTCTCTTACAAAGCTGAAATCTACAACAAGCTAACCCCCCAAAAAATTAGCTCTCCAACCCTTTTTATAGTTTTTTGAGTGGTTTTGGCCCTGTCCAGACCTAGTGTCCGGCTTAGTTAAAAAATAGGTTCCAGGGCTTATTTGGGGGCTCAAACGGAGTCTAAAAATTATGAAAATTGGTAGGATGATAGTTCTAATACTCCTCAGGTTCAAGGACTCCTTGGCTTGAACAAAATGGAGTTGCAAAAATGGAAAATGGTATTCACAATGGTTTTTAGTGATAAAAATCACTATTTTTATAGGGATTTCTTTTGAAAATTTGGCAGGTGCTTCTTGGAGCTCCCTACTTGCTCCTTATTCTTGTGTGTACACTTTCTTGATGCGCTTTCGTGCTTTGTCCTTAACCTTGAGCTTCAACACTCCCCCGCCTCTTGAGTCTGTCGTCCCTGAGAGACCCTTGTTGTAGTGGTTGTTTCATGTAGTACTTTGAGAGGTAGTGTCCCTTATGTATCAACCAGAGCTATCCATCTTCCAAATGTAACGTGGTCGATCATTGAGTTCTTCATGTCCTCTACTCATCTTTGCAAGCTTTATTTCCTGTAGATGTACTTCTGCCTTGGACTCTCGCATGATGGTGTATTTAGGAGCTTCCCCAAAAATCGTTAGTTGCTCAAAAGAGGTTGTCAATGGTGATTTTGAGCAGTTGTTGACTGTGAATTACTCCATATGTTCTAATGTTGTAGCCTAGGTGTCCTCTAGATCTTCCAAACATGGCGTTCACAATGTTTATGCCAAGTACTTGTAATCCATAATGGATGATGGGTAAGTTAGTGTAGGGGTTGAAGAAAATATGTGCCTTGTGCACGACCTTGCAATGGGGCCCTATGTATGTGTACTTGGGAAATGCATTGGAAGAAGTATGGTGTAACAAATGGGGTCTTGAGCAAAGTGCTCAAGGGTATGCTGACGAAGAGGTTTCCTAATCTATCATGGTTATATTGTTGGAGCATACAATTCTTACCATGGTGAAAGGTCTATCAATAGTCGTCTCTTCGTGTTGTACTCCCATCATGGTGATTGACCATGGACTTGCCCTTCGTTGTGGATGGATGTCCTTTTTGATCATCCACTGGTGAGATTCTTGGATCGCTTGGTCCTGTTTCTTCTTCTCGGTTTTTTTTTTTGAACAATGTCACAAGCAAGAAGACAGTGGTTAGTAGCAATAACATATTTTACATATGTCAAGTGTGTCTCATGTGCCTGGGATTTCTCAATTGTGTCTATGCACGGCTGTGTAATGTGGTCCTATATTAATGGGCACTTTGAAAATGCATGACCTGAATTGTGCAAACGACAAGGTTATGCCAAAGGCACATGGTTGTTGCTTGTCGAGGCTTCTGATAATACTTGCACACTTGATGCACTCTTTGTTTGGAGGTGGCCAGTGGACCTTGAAATGATGTGATCAATTGATCGTGAGATGACAACTGACCATTCCTCTCTTTAGGGATCCATTTTAGAATAGTAGTTGGCCTTATAGAGATCACCTCTAGCCTCTTCCTCTTTGGATGGTTGCTGAAACTTGGTGTCCAATGTGGGTGGCTCTTCGGTTCTGTGGAAGTTACTGGTACTTTGGGCTTCCAAACCCATATCCTTGACGATTGTCTTCTTACTTTTGCCGAAGGGTTGAGTTTATCTTCTTTTGTTCTTTGTGCTCGGTTCTTATTCTTTTCTCTCCTTGGCTTCTTTTTTGAGACCTTTTGCATGGTGGGTAGCCTAGGCCTTTGTGCATGTAATAGATATTTGGGAACCCACATGTGTAATCACCCTCGTTGAGCTGTAGCTATTTTTTTTTGTACTCAAATCTGTTTGAGACCTTGTGCATGAGCTTGTCCTAGTTGCTTGGCTCTTCTTTTGGTGTAATTGGCCTGCTTGGATGTACATTGTCGTGGCAAAGCTGGTGGTTTCTCTCCTTTTCGTACCCATATCTGCTTCATGCCTGGAACTACTTTCTTCTTGAAATCTCTTTGTCTTTTTGATATAGCGGTTGTCATGTATTGTTTTGCTTGCCTTTTTGGTTGACTTATGACCGTGGCATTAGTCCTTTCACAAGAGGAGTCTGCTTGTCTTAGAGCCTGTTCTTCCATGACTGAGTTGTTCTGGAACATAGAGCTTTTGACACACACAACATTTTTTTTGCTAGGATTAGTCCTAGAAGAACTGAGAGAATGTGTGACATCTGGATTTGTGAGCATGCAATTCTCTAATTCTAAAGTAATGCATTGTTCTTGTACCCAAACTTGAAGAAGTTGACTTCTTAGGTTCAAGTTGACTGCATGGTCATAAATCCAATCTTGACCCAAAACCGGTGGCTTTGTAAGGTCCTCATCATGACACACTAGCATTTTGACTTGTATTGGAACATCTTGAAGGTAGATGGGAAGTTCCACCTCGCCCAAACAAGGGGTTTCCACACCTCCCAAACCTATGAGATAGGCTTCTAGGGCTTGATGTTTAGTTGCAGGTCTTGGAAGTATGAAATTCTAACTGCACTAGTTGCTGTACCTGAGTCTAACAATGCTCTCATAGTCCTTACACTCTTTCCTCGTCCTACTTCTACAGTCACAAAGGGGTGTCGATTGATTATTTGAGAAGTAATTATGCCCGATTTTTGGCACATGTCCATGTGATATTTTGGGGCTTTTGGGTTGACATCTAGGCCTAGTCGCCTTAACTTTTTTCTCCTTATGCGCTCTCTCGCCTCGGCTTGTGCTTCTTCTCTAACCCTTAACTCCTCTTCTTTTCGCTTCTTAGCAGTGTTGAGTCTCATGAGCATATCCTCTGTAAGAGGTTCTTGATATAACTTGACTCGACATCCACTAATGTAGTTTGGCAAGATGTTACCTTCTAGAGTGGCCAATTGAACTGCACCACTAGTGGAGATTCTCTTAATGATCATGGGTCCATATCCTCATTTCTCCAATTTTTGGGCATGTTGCTTCAGCGTATAAACCAGCACTAGGTCTCCCTCTTTCAATCCTTTATCTTTGATGTGTGCATCAAAGTATGCCTTTTATCTTTTCTTTGCAGCATAGATGCCTGCTGCCGCTTGTGGCCTCATCTCACCTAAGCATTCTAGATCAAAGATCCTAGAGGACAACTCGTGTCCATTCCACTCGTGCTCTTGTGCTACTTTTAAAGCTGGGATTAGGAAATCTAATGGTAGCACAGCATTCTGTCCAAAGACCATCTGAAATGGGGTGGCACTAGGTATCGTTTTGTAGGCAACTCGGTATGCCCAAATAACATGATGAAGTTGTTTGTCCCAATCAGAGCGTTTATTGTTTACGAGTTTTGTCAATACATTACATAGGATCTTATTAGTGCTCTCGGCTTGGCCGTTAGCTTGTGGATGATAGGGGGCGGGCTTCTTATGTATCACCAATTCTTGGAGAAGGTTTTCAATGAATTCATTCAAGAAGTGCGTACCTCTATCACTTACTAACTCTATTGGTAACCCATATCTAGTGAACACATTCTCGAATAAGAACTTAGCCGTCTTTTGAGCATCATTCTTTGTTGTGGCCTTTACTTGCACCCACTTAGTAATAATGTATTCTGCATGGGAGTTCCTAGCTGGGGGACTAATGGGACCAACAAAGTCTATACCCCACTTGGAGAATGTGCTTCCTCTCATCATTGATCTCAAAGGCATCTCATCTTTTCTTATCGGATATTGTGCACGTTGGCATGTGTCGCATTTCTTCACATAGGTATGCGCATCCATATGAAGAGTGGTCCACCAAAGTCCTGAGAATAGAATGGTCTTGATTACTCTGTCAGGCCCACGGTGCCCACCTGCAACACCGCTGTGTGCAGATTCTAAGAGTCTCAAATAATCTGATTCGTGAATGCACAGTCTTAAGTAACCATCTTTTCCTCTTCGGTATAGGTTTTCTCCTACCAAGGCATAGTCTTGAGCCTCTTGTTCCATGCTTCATTTTCTTGCAAGACTAGCCTCATTAGGTAGTGTTTCCGATCTCATGAATTCTACCAATGGAGTGCTCCATTCTGGAATTAACGATACATGATAAAGAGACGCATGCTCCACTGGGGGTCTCTCCAAGCACACTAGACAATTTTTAACCCACTCATGTATTTCCCTATCCATGCTAGGCCAATACACTCCTAAACGTTTCAGATTGTGCAATGTCCATTGTTTAGAGTAGTAATTTCCTAGCAGTCCCTCATGGGCTTGTTGCAACCAACTAGTATGCTCATCGTCCTCGACACAACAAGCTAGTAGACCCTGTGTATCTTGATTGTACATACTTCCTGCTAGTATTTGATATTTTTGTGATCATACAAGTTCTTCCTTGTTTGTTTTTACGTTCTTATTTGCAGGGCCGAAGGTTAGGACTCGTACCAACTTATTTGCCCATTTAGGAACAACCTCTAAATTGAACAGATAAGCATCAGGTAGTTCATCAGACACTCCTTGCGGTGGCTCTCCTGAAGTGATGCGAGAAAGATGGTCCACCCTAAGGTGGGTCCTACCTTTCCTGCAACAACTTCAAAGTCGTATTCCATTAGTAAGAGGAACCATCTTACTAAGCGGCCTGTATTGCAAGGTTTATTGACCAAATATAGTAATGCTTGATGATTAGTGAAAAAGTTGAACTTATTGGCCAATAGATAGTGTCTAAAATTCTTCATGGCATATACCATGCCTAAATATGACTTTTTTCTGAAATTCCAAACTTTTATAGTGTCCACAAAATCGCGATTTTGTGCAATTTCCACTGATTTTCACTTTTTCACTTGTCCAATTTCAATCTTTTCGTTCAGCAGCGTTCAATTGCCTACTAGCATATGCTATCGGCAAATCTAGGTTTCCTTCACCTGTGGGTTGTGCTAGCACACATCCTATAGCATGATTGGATGCATCTACATGGACATGGAATGGCTTATTCCAATCAGGAGTGGTCAGTATTGGTGTTGAGCACAAGTGTCTCTTCAGCTCATTGAAGGAATTCTTGCATTCGTCATTCCACTCAAAATTTGTCAGCAAGGCGTAAAGAGGTTTAGCTATGATTGCATACATGTGGATAAACTTGCGATAATATCCACAATGGCCCATAAAGGCTTGAACCTCTTTAATGTTCCTTGGCCTCGGCAATTCCACAATGGCTTTTACTTTGTCCACGTTTGTTGATATTCCACTCTTAGAAGCAATATGACCTAAGATCTTACCTTGTCGCACCATGAACACACACTTCTTTGGGTTTAGACACACTCAATATTCTCTACACTTGTTGAAAATCTGTCTGAGCTTAGGGATGTGGTATCTTCTTTCTTGGGAATAAGCACATAAATCATCCACATATACTTCCAGGCTCTTTCACAAGAACTCCTTGAAGACATGACACATGGGCCTTTGGAATGTTGTAGGTGCATTGGTGAGCCCAAATGGCATCACACAAAATGCAAAGATTCCCCATTCTATGGCAAAAGCCGTTTTGTAATGATCTTCTGGGGCAACGGCTACTTGGTTGTAGCCTAAAAATACATCAAGGAAGCTATAAAATTCCTTGCGTGCAACATGCTCCAATAAATGTTCAGTGATTGGAAGCGGATAGCTATCTCTGATCGTAGCAGCATTAACTTTTTTAAAGTTAATACACACTCGCAACTTTCCATTCTTCTTGGGCACCACTACAATGGGGGACACCCATTCAGTATGCTCAATCTCATAGATAAATCCAGCTTCAATCAACCTGTCAATTTCTTCTTTGATTTTAGCTTCATAAGTGTCATTATATGTGTAGGGCTTTTGTTTGGTGGGCTTTCGCATCAGTGGTCATGGGGATCCTATGAGAGAAAATTTTTGGATCTACTCCCTTCAAATCTCTATAGTGCCATGCAACCACATCCCTATATTCCCTTAATAGAGCTACAAGCTCTACTTCTTCTTTTGCACTTAGGTCATCTCCTATGTATGTACATCACTCTTCGTTCCCTTCAATGGTTACCACAATCTTTTTAGTTTTTTCTTTATTATCATATGATTCTCCTATGATGGCCTCTCTCTTAGGCATTCGTACCAAAATCTTTCGGTCTTCCACTTTATATTTCTTAAAGTTTTCTGGTACTTCAAACAATGATTCCTCCTCTTCTTGTTTCACTGCTTTTCTTTTCTTTTCCTTTTGACCTCCTTCACTTCCTTCCTTCAAATTTATAGTTTTAATGTTTGTGAGAGGTTCTTCTTCTCTTTGACTAAATACTCTGACATCTTCTAGATAGTGCTTTTTTGAATTGAAGCAACTATCCATTACAATGGACTCTAGATCATCGTCGTTTTCTTCTTCTTCTACGACATCACTAGGGTCACATTCTTCCAACAAGGGTTGACACATGAACATTGAAATATCATAACCCTCCTCATCACAATGAGGTGTCCATTGTTCTTCATTGGCTGCATTGTCCATGGTAGCTAAAATTTTTGCCCAGCCATGAGGATCAACTTCCTCATCTGGAAATATCATCGGTGTATAGGTTGGGTCTTTAACTGGTCTATCTCCTGGGGGAGTTCCTTCTTCTCTTGCTTTTAGGCGCTTTTCCTCTTCCTCTGTGACCTTGCACATCCACAAGTGAGTATGTTCATGCAACCATGATGGATCAGGTGAACTTCCAGAATGCGAAGAGATTGAATCTTCTTTCGCTTTGTGGATAGGGTTCCATTGTTGGGATGGTACATCTCTGAAGGTGTAATCCTTCAAGTTGACCTTGGTGGTGACCCCTAAGTGTTGTAAGTACAAGGATTTGGTTCCCCAATCTTGCACTATTTGCAATTGTCGTAGGAAGGGTCTTCCTAGGATCATCTCATAAACATTATTTTTCTCAAAGTCACATATAGCAACTGTGTGTTCAAACTCTACACCACAAGTGGTTAGAGTTATCCCTTCAAGCAATCCTAGAGGTCTTTCAAAATGACCTTCTGCCATTTGAAGCTTCATTCGAGTTGGTCTTAGTGTGAGTTTGCCCCATCGCTTCCACAAGGAGGTGGTCGCAATGGCAACAGCAGCACCTGAATGTATGATTGCTTTGGTTGTGTAAGCTTGATAAGTGATCGGAAGATAAGTATTACCTTCTTCACCTTCGCTCATGTCTCCTATCTTGTCTAGAGGTATCTCTGGAACTTTTTGCTTAGAGCTGGCTTTTGGCATATTAGAATCAAGTTTTGGAACCTAATCCTTCACATGATTCCATAGCTCAGGTTTTGCTTTAAGCAGCTCTTGTATAGTGAGATGGCACTGGACCTTAGTGTTCTTCACGACATCAGTGTTTCTAGGAACCATTGAGTCTTCATTTCTTACCAATATTGTGGGAGCTCTGAAGAGATTTAGATTCCCAGGGGCCTGTGAATTGTGGCAACTCTTGTAAAGAATTAGATTCAAAATCTAATCTTTCATCTTCTTGTTGCTCTGTTTGGTCTCCATAGATAGACGGGATGTCTTGGGGAAATTGGTCATGAAGATCATCAATATCAGGAATAGGAGGGGGATTACCCTTCTCCTTGGCCCATTTCTCTTCTTGTATTTCCCGCAAGAACTCTTGAGAGTATTGCTGAATTGAAAGGGGTGTTCCATCATCCACGAAATCAGGAACATAAGCTTTCCTTGGTGGTGAGTTTTCTCTTTCCATAATTGGTTGAGCCTGTGGAGGTACAGAAACCTGGGGTTTGTTTATCGATTGCTCTAATCTTTCTAGTAAGCCTTGGAAATGCAAATCTGGTTTGATAGAGTTTGTTTGATTGAACTTTTTACTAGTCTCGAGCATAGCTTGAGCTACTTCTACCATTTTCATGCACATTTTTGTCCGTTCAATCTCTAAATCTTCTCTCGGGTAGCTCTTATCCATGTTTGCAGCTGTTGGCCCTTCTTGAAGTCGAGCCTGGTAGGCCTTGAACATCATGTCCAAGTCTTCTAGGGTTGGATCTGCGAGAACAGACCCTTGTTGTGGTCTATTTACAACGGGTGGTGGGGTGGAATGAGGTTGCATGGATGGAGGTTTGGCATGTGAGGGGCTTTGAGATGCAATGACTTCTATTTTTGTTTTGGTGTCTTTCAGGCTTTCTTCTATTTCAGATAACTTTTTAATTCCACTTACGATTGGTTCTCTCCCTGGTATCTTTCCATGTTCTTGCTTTCCTTACAAGGCTCTCCTGATTCACTTGGCTCTGATTGTTCCGCCGAGTTATCCTGGTTCAATGCATCTACCCTAGTGACTACCTATACAGGAGCCACATTACTGCTACTTGAACTTGAATCTGCCACTAAACCTACCACATTGATGGGTGTAACCTTGGGTGCACTAGAGGGATTCCTAGGACACTCTCTTGGAAGATGTTCCTTGCCGCACTCAGGATAAAGGCCTTGTATTGTGATGTTTTGTCCTTGTCCTGTAGTGAGTGAGTGGGGACATTCACGAATGAAATGGTCACCCTGACATCTAAAACATGGTCCTCTACGGACTTGTGGTCTTACCTGTCTCAATTGGGTCCTAGGATTTGGATTCGTATACATGACATTGAAGTAATCTAGCTCCCAATTTTGTTCCATAGATGGTGCCTCATATTGATATGAATAGGTCTCACTATGCTCAGGTGACTCTGTGTAATATCCACACTACAAGGAATACGGGCGTGTAGCGACGGTTAACGCGACAGAATTTCATCGTTGTAAAATTGCAACTTGCGTCGGAATTACCGTCGAGCGCAGACCGTCGATTATACGACGCAAAAAACGACGGTATTTGCGACGGTATTTGCCTAACGTCGCTTAAACGACGCTTGTCAAAGGTGTCGCTTAAGCGACGCTCTTTAGCGTCGCATAAGCGACGCGTTTTAGCGTCGCATAAGCGACGGTACATAAGCGACGGTCCATTGTGCGACGGTCCATTATGCGACGGTCTAATGCATCGCTTATACGACGACGCGTTGCATCGCTTATACGACGATTTGTTGACGGACAAAAATTAAAACGTTGGAGGCTCTGCAATCGGCATTTTCACGCATCCGATCGAAGAGCTCTCCAACGTTCGCAATTGCGCTGCGCTTACGAGCTGAAGCAAGTATATGCAGAATTGTTGTTTTGCTTAAGCTCTCTGTTATTGTCTCCCTCTATCTTTGTTTCTCTCTTTCTACATCTTTGTCTCTTTGAATTTTCTCTCTCTCTCTCTCTAGATCTCTCTCTCTCTAGATCTCACTCTCTCTCTCTCTAGATATCTCTCTCTCTCTAGATCTCTCTCTCTCTCTAGATCTCTCTCTCTCTCTAGATCTCTCTCTCTCTCTCTCTCTCTCTCTCTCTCTCTCTCTCTCTCTCTCTCTCTCTCTTCTCTCTTTTTATTGCAGGTTATTCAAGAAGCTAACCAAGCAAAAACTATGGATCACAATTGTAAGTACAATTTCTATTATTTGTAGATCATTTGAATTGTGTTATTTTCATTACATACCATACTCACACTTATTGATATGCACTCATACACTTATACATGACGAAGAAGCACACACACATGCATATACCTACATATACACATATACATGCACATACACACACATACACATAGAGTTATACATATACACACACATACACAAGAACATGCACATATTGATACATACATATACACTTATACATGCACATGCATATACATACATATACGCACACATACACATGCACATATACACATATACATGCACATACACACACATACACATAGAGTTATACATATACATGCATATACATATACACACATACACATGCACATGCACATACTCATACACACATATGCACTTATACATGCACATGCACATACATACATATACACACACATACACATGCACATACATACATATACACACACATACACATGCACATACATACATATACACACACATACATATACACTTAGGTACACACATATGAATGAATTATATAATTAAAGTATTAAAACACATGCTTAATATAAACAATAATAAAAATCAATAGAACAAAACTCTTCATTACTTAATACCATACACACAATTCAAAACATGACTGAAATGAAAAATATATAGATAAATATATGTATATATCAATGTAAATACATAATCCAATGTCATAATCAACGTCTAAAATCCTAATCATCGTCATCATGATCATCATCATCATCAGCAATATCATGATCAGATGGATCTTCCTCATCCTCATCCTCATGATCACCCTGTGACGATCGAGATCGTCCCTCCTGTGTCTGTCTCTCCACCTCATCCATATTTGTCTCCCCATAATACTCCTGTATTACATATAACAACATAAATCAATAAAATAATTAAAACATTCATAACAACAAAATAATTATATAAAATTTAAAAATACTCACAAAGGCATCAGGATGATCTTGTATATACTCGCTCAAACGCCGATATCCAAAATGTGTAGCATACTCGATCTCGTGTTTCGTAGGATATCGGCCATAATCCTTTCGCTGCAATGAAACAAATAAAAAACATTAGTTGCTTGCATTTTAACTAAAATAAAAAATATACTCACAATAACACATATACTTACAAACGTAGCTACAAAACCATTATGGCCCATTTGGCCTAAGTGCGATGTGTGGCCCGACTCCACTCTCTTCCTTGCAGCAGCCTGTTTATTCAAGGAAAAAAATACATAAATTAAATTAAAAAATTACTAAAATATCTAAAAATTATAAATATAAACTATTAATTTGTGTACCTTCTGCTGAGGAAATGACTCCTGAAGACGTAGCTGTCTACGAAAAAACTGCCACGACTCAGGTGGTATGTTAGCTCGCCTCTTATTTTTTTCGACCATACAATATCTCCTGTTAGTTTAATCTCAAACAGAAAAAAAAGTCAGAATACATACACATATATACACACATATACACATACACATACACATACACATACCCACATACACATATACATGCAAACATATACGCATGCATATATGTATATATATACACATATACATACATATAACATAAACACACATATACATATCCACATATATACGTACACACACATGCATGCATATACACTCATTCATACAAAATACATGCATTTATCCCACAATAAAATGTGTTGTGTGTATGTGAATATGTGTGTATGTATAAATGTGTATATGTGAATATGTGTGTATGTGTAAATATGTATATGTGAATTTTTTATTTATGTAGATAATCAAATTATTAATATCAAATACCATTATTTGTAGATTCTGATCAATCAGATGGAACTCCACCACCGTCTCCTCATCGTGCAACGACTTTATACTGTAAGTATATGAAATATTTAATTTTAACTATATTTGATGGATACATAACTTATATATTTTTTTTATGTTTCTTATGATGTGCAGATTCTGATCAATCAGAGGGTACTCCACCACCTCCTACCCATGCAACGACTTCACATGTGTCCTCCGATAGGAATTATGATGAATTTTACTATCAAGAGCATATTATATGTTGGTGTAACTCTTGTTATGGCACGTAACGAAGACCACGATTGGAATGTATTGAACATGAGGCAGAGTATGGTACTTTTGAGCATGCACCATCACCTAGTCAACGTGATAATGCTTGGGTATGTATTTTCTATATATATTAATGTCATTTTTTTATTTAAAAACCATGTATAAAATCAAATTATTATTGATATACAGGAATACTTGCTCGATGATGATGATGATAATGATTTTTCTCATAATGTTAATATACCTCGTACACGTCATGGACTTGCTGTTCATCAATTACAAGCAGAGGTTTCTAGAAATCCTCTACCTCCTGGTTTAGAGAATGAAACGGCTGGAGATTATCCATTGCTAGCTCGTGATCGTTCTTTAGTACAAACATATGATAGAAGAAGATATGGAGGATGGAATAGAGGACCACTTCCTTTAGATGGAGAGGTTTTCAACTTTTGGGGTAATCGCTATATGATTGCTCCATCCACTATTACTAATGCTGGTCGTGGTCTCTTTATTGTAGAGGATTTGTATGTGCCTCCGAACTCTGAAGTCACTCTTATGTCATTTTGTGGTCCTATATATGGATGGGGAGATTGGCATCCACTTTCACGTTATGTTCAAAGCATGAGTACTTATGGAATATGCTTGAACGCAGCATCTCTTACTAGTAGAAGGATTTTACATGCAGAAAATGAAAGATTATATATTGATGGAAGACCTTACACACATGGAAATATAGCAGGTTTAATAAATAGTAGTCGAGGGTTACATAATAGTTCAAGGACTAATTGCACATTTGAGGAGCGTGAAAATAGTCATGAATCACCATACATGAGTAGAGATGTATCAACATACATAGTTGTCAATGCTATTACTACATTACATGCTGGTGATGAACTATTAGTGAATTATGGATGGCGTAGACCTCCAAGAGCACCTTTTAGCTAGAGAGAATAAAAATTTTCTATCCATATTTAATAAGTTATATACTTAATTTTATATTTGAAGTTTAATTTTTATCCATTTATGGAATACTAATGAGTTTTATTTATATGTGTAGATTCCAACGTATGATGTTGATGATATTCGTCCACAACATTCACAAGTACCAATAAGACCTCATTTATCAGAAGCTTCCATGAGGAGGCTACGCAAAACTAAGCCTGTGCAATATGCAAAGTTGAAAGATCTATATTCAAAAGATGATAAAGTACAAGATTTGTGTGACAATGATGAAGATGATGGCATGGCAGATTTTATTGAGGATTGGTATCAAAATGACAGTGAGAGCATGGATATTTCTAAAAATGAGAAATATCTTCGAGAGGAATATCTAAAGCATGTATATGAAGGAAGTCGTTTGACACGACTAAGTGCGAGCTTACTTATTCTCAACCTTCAAAATTGTTTTGGATGGAGTAATGTATCTGTTTCTACACTATTAAGGTATAATTTTCAATTTTCTATCTATTTATATATATGCGCATCTTTTAAAACTATTAATGCATCTTTCAAAATATTCGTAAAAAATTTGATTGTTTGGATGGCAGGATACGATTGTTTGTTTTGGAGGATATGAAGTATGTACCTTCATTGAATGATTTGTCGATTCACGCATATGTTCAGTTTGAAAGTGTGAGAAGCGGATTTATAATTTGTATTCAAAGAATTTGGCACTGTTTATAGGCCATACAATGGTAACCTGGATGCATCGCATGCACAGAGGTTACTCAAGATAGAGCAATCTGATTATAATGGACTAGTGCCAGCAAGATTCCTAGCGTATGCAGTAAACCTCTTGCATGTCAATGATGAGCATTTGAACTTTAGGATACAAAGTGGAAATCATGGTGGCTTGAGAGGATCACACATATACATGCAAGAGGTTTAATGCATACCCCAGGAATCCTGCTAGTACTAGTCCCTTATAATCAGGTTGCTCTATCTTGAGTAACCTCTGTGCATGCGATTCATCCAGGTTACCATCGTATGGCCTATAAACAGTGCCAAATTCTTTGAATAGCAATTATAAACTCTCTTCTCGCACTTTCAAACTGAACATATGATAGAATCGACAAATCATTCAATGAAAGTATATACTTCATATCCTCCAAAACAAACAATCATATCCTGCCATCCAAAACAATCAAATTTTGCGGAAATATTTTGAAAGATGCACATAAGCATACACATATATAAAATTATATGCATATATATATGTATATTTATTTATTTACTTTCTTTAATATATCATTTTTTTGATAAACTTACAGGTTATTATCTGAAAAGTTTTTACCAAGTCAAAATATTCTTCCTACCTCACATGATGAAATGAAGAAGATAATCAACAATCTTGGTATGGATTATCAATGTATACATGCATGTCCTAACGATTGTATTTTATATAGAGGTGAATATGCAGACTCTTTGACATGTCCCAAATGTCAATCTCCTCGATATAAGGGTGAAGAAGGTAAAATCCCGAATAAGGTATTGAGACAATTTCCATTGGCTCCACGGATTAGACATATGTTTCAAAGCCCCGAATTATCAAAGCTTTTGACTTGGGGACATGATCACAAAAGTACTGATGGAATAATCAGAATTCCTCATGATAGTGTTGCTTTTCAGCATATTGATTCTACATGGCCTGAATTTGCACAAAATCCACAGAATCTAAAGTTAGGAGTTGCATTAGATGGGGTTAATCCATTCTCCATGAAATCCAGTAAATGGTCAACATGGCCAGTGGTAGTCATAAACTACAATCTTCCGCCATATCTTAGCATTAAAAAGGAACATTTAATGCTTTCACTTTTAATCCCAGGCAAAAGACAAGTCAAAGATATGAATGTATATCTTGCTCCTCTCATTGACGATCTTCAAGAGTTATGGAGAGGTATTAATGTCATTGATATATCAAAAAGCATCAATGAAAGACATATTACGATTCGTGGTATTGTGGCTTGGACTATTCACGATTTTCCTAGATATGGCGTTTGTTCAGGTATTGATGTAATTTTTTTATTCAATATGCATGTAAATAAATATGATTTAATCTAATTATATTTTTATCCTTTTCCATGATGCAGGAATATCTACTAAGGGTTATAAAGCTTGTCCATATTGTGGTGATTGGTTGAGATCAATCTATAGTAAGAATCTCAACAAAAATATTTATCTTCGACATCGACGATTCTTGCCTGATGATCATCCATTAAGATCTAAAAGAGAAGCGATACATTTTAATGGAAAGCTTGAAACAGGCCAGTATCCAAAACCTATGACGCCTATGGATTGGTATAAAAAATGGACAGATGGACCTCTGATAGATCCAGAAGCAGAAATCTTCAGTGATGATTCAGATAATGAGTATGTGAACAAAGGTAAAGGGAAATTGGCACTCGCAGAGAACATATCAATATGGTATTCTTTGGAGTATTGGAAAGAGTTAAAAGTATGTCATCTTCTTGATCCTATGCATATATTCAAAAATATTGGTTATTCACTATGGCAGCATCTTCTTGGACTAAAAGATACCACAACATCAAGGAATGATTTGAAAGATCAAAAATCCAAACCAAAGTTATGGCCAGTTTTTGATAGACATCGACAAGAAACGACTTATGCATCTGCTCCTTGGGTACTTACGACAAAAGAGATACAGACTATCAACAATAGAATTCAATTGATCAAGACTCCTACAGGATATGGAGCATCGTTTCAAAACATGTTTACTATGGATGATAAGAGCTTATCTGGATTAAAGACCCATGACTGGCATAACTTTTTGAAACATATTTTACCTTTGGTTATCGATGGATGTACAACGAAAGGAGTACGAGATGTGATCTATCGTCTTGGATCACTTATAAGGTAATTATGATACTTTTATATTTAATATGTATGAATATTGGATATCTTTTATTTTTTAATTAACTTCTTTACAATTGTTTTTATGATTTGTATAGGTGGATTACATCCAAAGAGATCGATAAAAATTCGATCCCACAAAAAAAACGTGAATGCAAAGAGCTACTATGTTTGATGGAAAAAGAACTTCCTACTTCATTTTTTGATATTCAAGTTCATTTACTAGTCCATCTTGTAGATGAGATAGAGATTGCCGGTGTTGTCAACACTCGATGGATGTTTTGGGTCGAGCGATTTATGGGAATACTAAAAGGTTATGTGCGACAAAGAGCAAAACCAGAAGGATCCATGGCAAAGGGTTGGATGCTTGAAGAGTGCATGTATTACGTTAGTGAGTACCTTGAAAGAGTTCATGAAGAAGCTCCACGTGCATGGACCAACGAGTCTTCTTCAAAAATAACAGATGAGGTATTATCAGGTAAGGGGGTTCCATTCTTATTTACATTTCAAGAAAAAAATGATGTTTCTACTTTTGTAGCATATAATAGCGAATGCATGCAAGCATTCGTTAGTGAGTACGAGGAACTTCAAAGTCTCCAAAGTAAAAGGCGAAAAAACAAAAGATCTAGACGTAATCTCGATAATAATGAGATTACAGATATACCTTCTTTCACAGATTGGCTATATAGTCGTTTGCAACGCGCCAATGCAAATAGTGAAGAAATCTCAGATGAGCAAAGAGAGTTAATGATAGGTTGTGAACAAAAGGTAATTTTATTAAAATATATATTTTATTTTTTTCATATATGTATGTTAGTTTCTATTTACTAATTCAATTTATTTTGCAGGCTCGAATGTTCACTAATATGTGGGCTTTTGGACAGCATATTAGAATCAAATCCATTGATTCTTTACGTAAAACAGAGGATTCTAGTATTGTTGCTTGTTTCAAGCAACTATCACGTGCTAGCTCAAAAGACACGAACCTTATAGATAGCGAACTTGGTTACGTAGGAACTATTGTTGGTATCTACGAAATTTCATTTCGTACATTCAAACAGGTAGAAAAAAGTTTATATATTTTTTTTAGAGTTAGTTATTTTTTTAAGCACCTAATAATGGGACGTTTTTGTTGTTATATATTGTGATAGGTCATTTTGAAGGTTGACTGGTATCGAGCGGAGTATAAAGGTAGTAATTCTACAATAAGAAAGGAATTATCTGGGTTTTGGTCAATTGATTCTTCCAAGGTAATGCGATCTACTAAAGAACCATATATTCTTCCTAGGCATATCGAACAAGCATTTTTTTATAAAAACCCAGATGCTCATCCTTGGTGGCAAGTCATTCATGTGCAACCTAGAGGTAGGTCATTGTTTGAACAGTTTATTGTTAGAGAGATTGAAGAAAGTCCTCTTGATGATTCAGCATCAGATACTGATACATCAACGTCTGGAATAGAAATTAGACTCGTTATACGTGATAATGATACTAATCTTTTTGATGAAGAGGATAATTCTCTACATGCTGATTCTACTGATGAGGAAGAGGAATTACCAGGAATAGATATTAATCCACCAATAGATGATGTGATTCATGAGAACATAGATTTAACAATAGAAGAAATAAATGAAATCAATAAGGATAATGAAGATGAGACTATATTGATGTCTTACCAAAATGATGGCAATAATGAAAACATATGAGCAGATTAGATAGTAACTTGAAGCTTCTGAATGGATATCAGATAATAGGTTTTTTTTATTAACTTGAATAACGATGAATCCTACTAGAGAGATGAAATCATGTTCTTCTAAGTTAGAACATGAAGCTCGGGGGTATGCCTAATTATTTTATATATAGCTTTATCTTCGAGGAGTAAATTTTTATCATGTATGTATGCATATGTGTGTGTATTCATGTGTATTATATACATATATTAGTATGCATATATATGTATTTCATGTATATGTATGTGTTTGCATGTGTGTGATATATGTATACATGTATTCATGTACGTAATATATGCAAGTGTTTATAATTGTGTACATGTATATATGTATATGTGTCTATGTGTAAATATGTACATGTAAATATGTATGCATGTATATATATGTTTATGTGTGCATGTAGGCATGTACATGTATGTGTAAATATGTACATGTAAATATGTTAGTATGTATATATATATTTATGTGTGCATTTAGGCATGTATGTGTGAAGCATAATATATCTACTCCATTTTATATTTATGTATCCTATCTACATGATGTGTATATATCTTTACATATATTATGAATCATGATCCTCGTTGATTCGAGTAGCTATATATAGAGGCATAAGGTTGGGAGGAGAGACATCTCTCTAGTAGGACGTCGGAGGTGTACATATACTTCAAACAAATGGCTAAAAGGTTGAATTAGAGTTTTTAAATTAGGGATTTCAAAACCCTAATATCGAGATTAGTGCTCTCTGTCTCTCTCATAGTGGTTAGCAACGGGATGGCAACGTCGTAGGCAATGGGTTGCTAACGCGTTAGCAACGGGTTCAAGTTGTGAACCCCAAGTTGCGATAAAGTTGCGTACAAATCAATTTTTATTTTAGATTTTTTTATATGTATATGTGTGTGTGTGTATATATATATATATATATATATATATATAGATACATAGATACATACATACATATATACACACACACATACATACATACATGGATTATATTATATTACATACATAGCAGTAAATATATACTACATACATACGTGTAATGTAATACACACATTTTTATGTATATATACACATAGTATATACATATTACATTTATACACAACACATAGATGTATACATACATGATACACATGCATACATACATACTACAAAAATAGAAACATGTATATTAGATACATATATAAGTTAATATACATGCCTTTCAGTAAACATAGAGTAATAGATTTTAGGAATGACATCATACATACATAGATGCATATATAGATACATACATACGTACATACATACATAGCTCTCTCTCTCTCTCTCTCTCATATACATACATACCATGCATTGTCGCGACGATGAGCCATAAGTGTCCGCATCTCTTTTAAACACCACTTAAGGGACCATCCTGTCCCAAACTCTGTCTCAAGTGAACTAAGCACGTACTTTTTATCCCTCTCATCATGCTCACTACAAAAATAAAAAACATAATGTAAATAAAACATAAGATATACATTTCAATTTATATGTAAAACTTTTACTTACTTCCATGGTAAGTGGATAAAGTGCAGGTAAGAGTCGCATAGTGCCCGCATTCTTCTCTTGAACTCCAATCCATTCCCTATGTACACAATGTTCCCCTCCGGCTCTATGTCGCACTCTAGTCCTAAGGTGCCTATGCATGTCCTCATAGGCAACTCTGCTCTGCTATCACGTGCTGGAGGTGGTATAGGTGTCCTAAAAATAGATAGATAGAAATAAATAAAAATATGTGCTATAATATCATTAAAAAAAATTATGAAAAAAAACATACCTATGAGCAGATAGCTCTCTTCCTGCATGTGGATCCGCAGAAGAGCCCTCGTCTGATCGCGTAAGCATCTGGATCGTATAATCCAGCTCCTCATCGGACATGTCTGCGTAGTCCCGCATTATGGCCCCTAGAGTATCTGACGGAACTCTTGCTCTCATAAGACTTTTTATGAGAGTGAGTTTCGCCTTTCTCTCTTTACTGGGATCCATAATACCTAACATATAAAACAAAATGGTTAGAAATCAATATATATATACGTGTATGTGTGTGTATGCATGTGTATTTGTGTGCATGCATGTGTATGTGTGTGTATGCATCTGTGTGTATGTGTGTAGGTATATGTGTGTGTTGTCTATGTGTATGTGTGTGTGTCTATGAGTGTGTATGTGTTTATGTATATGTATGTATCTACGTGTGTGTATGTATCTATGTGTGTATGTGTATGCATGTATGTATGCATGTGTGTGTATGCATATGTATGTGTGTGTATGCATCATTATGTGTGTCTATGTATGCATTTGTACGTGTGTATGCATCATTGCATGTGCATGTGTCTATGTGTGTATGTGTGTGTATATGTGTGTGTGTCTATGTGTATGTGTGTGTGTTTATGAGTGTGTATGTGTTTATGTGTATGTATGTATCTATGTGTGTCTATGTGTCTAAGTGTGTATGTGTATGCATGTATGTATGCATATGTATGTGTATGCATATGTATGTGTGTGTATGCATTATTATGTGTGTCTATGTATGCATGTGTATGTGTGTATGCATCATTACGTGTGTATGTATCTATGTGTGTATGTGTGTGTGTATATGTGTTTGTATGTGTGTATGCATGTGTGTGTGTATGCATGTGTATGTGTATATGTGTATATGTGTGTGTATATGTGTGTATGCATGTGTGTGTGTATATGTGTGTATATGTTTGTATGCATGTGTGTGTATGCATATGTATGTGTGTGTATGCATTATTATGTGTGTCTATGTATGCATGTGTATGTGTGTATGCATCATTACGTGTGCATGTGTCTATGTGTGTATGTGTGTGTATATGTGTGTGTGTCTATGTGTATGTGTGTGTGTCTATGAGTGTGTATGTATGTATCTATGTGTGTGTATGTGTATGCATGTATGTATGCATGTGTGTGTGTATGCATATGTATGTGTGTGTATGCATAATCATGTGTGTATGTGTCTATGTGTGTATGTGTGTGTGTATACATTATGACAGTGTATGTAAGCATGTGCATTATGTATGCATATAAGTATGTATGTATGTATGCATATGCATATGCATTATGTATGCATATGCATATGTATGCATATGCATATGCATTATGTATGCATATGCATATGCATTATGTATGCATATGCATATGCATGTGTATGCATATGCATGTGTATGCATATGCATGTAAGTATGTATGTATGCATATGTGTGTGTATGCATATGCATGTAAGTATGTATGTATGCATATGCATATGCAATATGTATGCATGTATGTATATGTGTGTGAATGTGTGTGAATGTGTGTGTGAATGTGTGTGTGAATGTGTGTGTACATGTGTCTGTATGTGTGTATGCATGTGTATGTGTGTGTATGCATCATTATGTGTGTATGTGTGTGTACATGTGTCTGTATGTGTGTATGCATGTGTATGTGTTTGTATGCATCATTATGTGTGTATGTGTGTGTATGTGTGTGTGTCTATGTGTATGTGTGTGTATCTATGAGTATGTATGTGTTCATGTGTGTGTATGTGTCTATGTGTGTATGTATCTGTGTGTGTGTATGTATCTATGCATGTGCATTATGTATGCATGTAAGTATGTATGTACATTATATGCATATGCATATGCATTATGTATGCAAATGTATGCATGTATGTGTTTATGTGTGTATGTCTCTCTATGTGTGTGTATGTGTGTGTATATGTGTCTGTATGTGTGTATGCATGTGTATGTGTGTGTATGCATGTGTATGTGTGTATGTGTCTATGTGTGCATGTGTGTGTATATACTATATGTGTGTGTGTCTATGTGTATGTGTGTGTACCTATGAGTGTGTATGTGTTTATGTGTGTATGTGTCTATGTGTGTGTATGTGTTTATGTGTGTATGTGTATGCATGTATGTGTATGTGTGTGTATGTCTCTCTATGTGTGTGTGTATGCATATGTGTGTGTGTGTATATGTGTGTCTATGTGTGTATGCATGTGTATGTGTGTGGATGCATCATTATGTGTGTATGTGTCTGTGAGTGTATATGTGTGTGTATGTGTGTGAGCGTCTATGTGTGTGTATGTGTGTGCGCGTCTATGTGTATGTGTGTCTGTGTATGTATGTGTGTGTATCTATGAGTATGTATGTGTTCATGTGTGTGTATGTGTCTATGTGTGTATGTATCTGTGTGTGTGTATGTATCTATGCATGTGCATTATGTATGCATGTAAGTATGTATGTACATTATATGCATATGCATATGCATTATGTATGCAAATGTATGCATGTATGTGTTTATGTGTGTATGTCTCTCTATGTGTGTGTATGCATATATGTGTGTGTATGTGTGTGTATATGTGTCTGTATGTGTGTATGCATGTGTATGTGTGTGTATGCATGTGTATGTGTGTATGTGTCTATGTGTGCATGTGTGTGTATATACTATATGTGTGTGTGTCTATGTGTATGTGTGTGTACCTATGAGTGTGTATGTGTTTATGTGTGTATGTGTCTATGTGTGTGTATGTGTTTATGTGTGTATGTGTATGCATGTATGTGTATGTGTGTGTATGTCTCTCTATGTGTGTGTGTATGCATATGTGTGTGTGTGTATATGTGTGTCTATGTGTGTATGCATGTGTATGTGTGTGGATGCATCATTATGTGTGTATGTGTCTGTGAGTGTATATGTGTGTGTATGTGTGTGAGCGTCTATGTGTGTGTATGTGTGTGCGCGTCTATGTGTATGTGTGTCTGTGTGTGTATGTGTGTGTATCTATGAGTATGTATGTGTTCATGTGTGTGTATGTGTCTATGTGTGTATGTATCTGTGTGTGTGTATGTATCTATGCATGTGCATTATGTATGCATGTAAGTATGTATGTACATTATATGCATATGCATATGCATTATGTATGCAAATGTATGCATGTATGTGTTTATGTGTGTATGTCTCTCTATGTGTGTGTATGCATATATGTGTGTGTATGTGTGTGTATATGTGTCTGTATGTGTATATGCATGTGTATGTGTGTGTATGCATGTGTATGTGTGTATGTGTCTATGTGTGCATGTGTGTGTATATACTATATGTGTGTGTGTCTATGTGTATGTGTGTGTACCTATGAGTGTGTATGTGTTTATGTGTGTATGTGTCTATGTGTGTGTATGTGTTTATGTGTGTATGTGTATGCATGTATGTGTATGTGTGTGTATGTCTCTCTATGTGTGTGTGTATGCATATGTGTATGTGTGTATATGTGTGTCTATGTGTGTATGCATGTGTATGTGTGTGGATGCATCATTATGTGTGTATGTGTCTGTGAGTGTATATGTGTGTGTATGTGTGTGAGCGTCTATGTGTGTGTATGTGTGTGCGCGTCTTGTGTATGTGTGTCTATGTGTGTATTTGTGTGTATGTGTGTGTGTGTCTGCGTATGTGTGTGTGTGTCTATGCGTGTATATGTGTGTCTGAGTGTGTGTGTGCACATACCTTGTGTATGTCTCGCTTCTCTCTCTCCCTCTCGCGCGCTGTATGTCTCTCTCTCTCTCTCTCGGTCTGTGTTCTTCCTCGCGTTCAAGGCCCGGCACAAATGTGCCGGGAGAATTGAATTTTCTTTTTTACATTCCAGAGCGTCGCATATGCGACGCTCTGCAGTTTGCCATCGTCGTTAAGTGCGTCGCTATCCTGCAATGCTACTAGCGACACTTATGGTTTAGCGTCGCTTATGCGACGCTATCGTCGCTTATGCGACGAGGCTCGGCCAAAAAAAAAAATCCAAAATTTTTACCGTCGCTTATGCGACGGTTTCGTCGCATAAGCGACGGTTTTCGTTTTTTTCCCGATTCGGGGGCGTCGCTACGCCCCCCTTTTTCTTGTAGTGCCATGTGGACTACCTTCATGGGAGTAGTCTGAATTATGAGCATGAGAGTCATTTTCTGAGACTAGTGGAGTTATTGGTACCAATGCTCTATTAAGGTTTTCCTCTGCCATTGCATACTTGACGGGAATCACATTAGGAGGAGCTTGCGGTTGATTTCCTAGGACTGGTTGTGGCATGTATGGTGCCTGGTATTGCTGTTGTGGTCTATAATATGGCTGTTGGTGTTGATTCTAATACCTACCCTGTTGGTAAGGTTGCTGAAAATTTTGTCTGACAGCCTGCCTATTGTATGGACAATCTTGAGCCATATGATTTGTGTATTTTCTCTCAATGGTGCAATACAGAGCATTGGGGTTTCCTTGGGGTTGCGCTATCATCGGGCAAACATTAGCCATGTGGTCTCCTCCACATGTATAACATCGCTTCAATGGGATGACCCTTGGTGGTTGTCTATTTTGAACTCCTAGCTTTTTGGCCACCTACTCAACTATCTCATCTATCTCCATTGAGGTTCGAGTGGTATGACTAGTGGAACTGTCAGAGTCCTTATAGAGTTTTGACAGTCCTAACTCTTCACCCAAGTTTTTTTCTATGTCAATGCACATGCGCACACACTCTTCTATGGATCTAGGCTCTTTCAAGTACACATATGATCTTAACTTTGTGCTTAGTAAGCCATCTAAAAACAAGGCCACTTGTTTGGCTGGTGTGGGTAGCTCTAGAATAGGGCATCTTTCTAAGTACTGTCTAAACCGTCTTCCTACAAGTCGCACTGTCTCTTCGGGTGTCTGCTTAAAGTTGTGGATCAAGGATGATGTGTTATGCCTGATACCACTCTTGGAAAATTTGACAATGAATTCTTCTAGCAATTCACCGATCTCTCGATAGTTGCGACTATTCAAGGGTTGAAACCAAGCTAAGGTAGTACCCTTAAGAGTCAAACCAAATGCCTCAAACTGTGTGAACAAGTCTTCAACCTGTTCAGCTCTTAACACTTGTTTGAACTCGGCCACATGATCATAAGGATTTCCGAATCCATCAAAGTAGTTCTTCATTGCCTTGACCACTTGAGAAGTTCTAAGGGTACTTGAGTGCTCTCGGGGTCTAGGCAATGGAAAATCATGTTCATCTCTTTGATGCCTATGTGCTCGATGTCTCCTTCATGTCTTGATCTGTCTCTGCCCACTGTATGTGCAAAGCTTACCTCCGATCTTTCTCTAGTTCTTTCCCTCTGTGTTTCATGAGCCTTGGATGATCCTGCTCCTTGGAGACCATGGGAAACACTAGATCTTAGTGGAGGGAAAACTAATTCACCTTGCCAAGTGTATGCATGCCTATCCCGCTCTGTTACCAAGAACAGTTTCTCTGAGGTGTGATCTAGATAGACAACTTTCCTTGGTGTCTCCGGATCCTTGAACTCATAGATGGTGACTATTGGGTTGGGTTGATCTCGCTTGAATCTCCAAAAAGCTTCCTCTGTTTCTCTATTTAAGAACAGTTCTATGTTTTTGTTCTTGAGGGATCCAATCTAGAGTGATCACTCTAGTCAAGACTGACTTACCTCTAGGAGTCTTGGGTTCTCTTCCTAGGTCTCCTTACTCTAGGTCTCCTAGCTCATTCTCCCGAATGATGTTTCCCAACTCATCTGTCTTATCTGGTAGGCTGGTAACCACATACATGGTTCCTTCCTTATCAATGTATGCACCCTCTTCGAACTTGACCACTGGGTGTTCAAGCCCAAAGGGTTGGTGAGGATTTTTGAGTTGGACCACTAATCGTCTTAGACCATCCTCATAGATGCGAGCACCTAATTGGTTGGTCCTGATATACTCCAATTGTGTCTTATGGGGACCTTCTGGTGTTTGTAAGTAAGTAGTGCCTGAACTACGTGTGGGTCTTTCCATGCTAAAAGACATTTTTGAATCACTTGTGTGAGAACTTAGTGTGTAGGGATACCCACTTAGTTGTTGTGCACAAGACTTGGTTGTATGGTTGACACTAGCCTCAGATGATCTAATGCTTTGCCTATCCTTGCCTAAGTGTCTGCTAGATCTCATCTTCATAAGCCTTATCTAAAAGTCCAAAATTTTCCCTTGTATTGCTCAAAATCCTTTGGAACTCCTTGGTTTCCTAGTCCACATGAGGGTCAACGTCAAAATATTATATCTAATAATCCATGTATTAATTTTACTGTAACCCTTGGTTTCCATGTAGTACTCCCCACAAGCTTTCCAACGAACCCACAATCATAGCAAACGGATTTTGTATGAGAAAGTTATGCTAGTTCAGGGTTCTAGGGGTTAAAATAGGGAAACGGGATCTCTCTGGGAGCTCAGAACAAGCGATACAGTACCAGCTTTTCCAGGATATGGGATACCACTATGGACGATACCACCTCAGACGATACGATATCAATGAGGCGATACCAACTTCCACGATAGGATACTGGGAGTGGTCACGATACGATACCTCTGATTTGCACAATACAATACTTGATTAGTTCATGATACGATACCAGTGGTTGGGACGATACGATACCACTAGGTTGACGATACGATACCAAGTTCTACGTGATACCATACCTTCCAGAGTATATGATACTTAGGCTCATGATACGATACCAGTAATTGGGACGATACGATACCAATCTAAACGATACGATACCAACTAAGCATCCTGTATTGCAAGGTCTATGACCAAATATAATAAAGCTTTATGATCAATGAAAAACTTCAACTTCTTGGCCAAATAGGTAGTATCGAAACTTTTTCACTACATATACCATGCCTAAGCCTTCTCGCTCAGTTGTGGTATAATTTCTTTCAGCTGGGTTTAGTTGTCTACTAGCATATGCTATGGGCAAATCTAAATTCCCTTCACCTGTGGGTTGTGCTATCACACATCCTATTGCATGATTGGATGCATCCACATGGACATGGAATGGTTTATTCCAATCAGGAGTGGTTAGCATTGGTGCTTTGCACAAATGTCTTTTTAGCTCATTGAAGGAGTTCTCGCATTCGTCAGTCCACTCAAAATTTATCAACAAACCATAAAGAGGTTTAGCTATGATTGCATACATGTGGATAAACCTGCGGTAATATCCACAATGGCCCATAAAAGCTTGTACATCTTTAACGTTCCTTGGCCTTGGCAGCTCTGCTATGGCTCTAACTTTGTCCTCGTTTGTGGATATTACATTCTTCGAAACAATATGACCTAAGATTTTACCTTGTCATATCATGAATACACACTTCTCTGGGTTCAGACACACTCGATATTCATTACACTTGTTGAAGATTTGTCTGAGCTCAGGGATGTGGTATTTTCTTACTTGGGAATGAGCACATAAATCATCCACATATACTTCTAAGCTTTTTCGCAAGAACTCCTTGAAGACATGACACATGAGCCGTTGGAAGGTTGCAGGTGCATTGGTGAGCCCAAATGGCATCTCACAAAATGCAAAGATTCCCCACTTTGTGGCAAAAGCTGTTTTGTGTTGATCTTCTAGGGCAATGGCTAATTTATTGTAACCTGAAAGTCCATCAAGGAAGCTATAAACTTCCTTGCCTGCAACACGCTCCAATAGGTGTTCTGTGACTGGAAGTGGATAACTATCTCTGATCCTAGCGGCATTAACTTTTTTAAGGTTAATACACACCCGCAACTTCCCGTTCTTCTTGGGCACCACTACAATGGGGGACACCCATTCAATATGCCCAATCTCATAGATGAATCCAGCTTCAATCAGCCTATCAATTTCTTCTTTTATTTTAGCTGCACAAATGTCATTATATGTGTAGGGCTTCTGTTTGGTAGGCTTGGCATCAGTGGTCATGGGGATTGTATAAGATCATATCCTTGGATTTACTCCCTTTAAGTCTCTATAGTGCCAAGCAAACACGTCCCTATATTCCCTTAATAGATCTACGAGCTCCATTTCTTCTCCTGCACTTAGGTCATCTCCTATGTATGTACATCTCTCTTCGTTCTCCTCAATGGTCACTACAATCTTTTTGCTCTTTTCCTTATTATTATATGATTCTCCTATGATGGCCTCTCTTTTAGGCATTCATACCAAAATTTTTCGGTCTTCAACTTCATATTTCTTGAACTTTTCTGGTACTTACAAACAATGATTCCTCCTCTTCTTGTTTCATTGCTTTTATTTTCTTTTTCTTTTGACTACTCTCACTTCCATCCTTTGAATTTACTATTATAATGCTTGTGAGAGGTTCTTCTTCTTTCTGGTTAAACACTCCTACATCTTCTAAATAGTGCTTCTCTGAGTTAAAGCAACTATCCATCACAATGGACTCTAGATCATCTTCATTCTCTTCTTCTTCTATGACATCACTAGGGTCCCATTCTTCTAGCAAGGGCTAACACATGAACACATAAATATCATAACCCTCCTCATCACAATGAGGTGTCCACTGTTCTTCATTGACAACAATGTCCATGGTGGCTAAGATTTCCGCCCAATCATGAGGCACAAATTCCTCATCTGAAAAGATCATTGGTGTATAGGTTGGGTCTTTGATTGGTCTATCTCCTAGAGAAGTTCCTTCTTCTCTTGCTTTCAGGCATCTTTCCTCTTCCTCTCCAACCTTGCACATCCACAAGTGAGTATCTTCATGCAACCAGGATGGGTTAGGAGAACTTCCAGAATGTACAAAGATTGAATCTTCTTTTGCTTTGTGGATAGGATTCCACTGTAGGGGTGGTACATCTCTGAAGGAGTAATCCTTCAAATTGACCTTCAAGCTAGCCCTTAAGTGCTGTAAGTACAAGGAGTTGGTTCCCCAATCCTGTACTATTTTTAGTTGGCATAGGAAGGGTCTTCCTAGGATCATCTCGTAGACATTATTTTTTTCAAAGTCACATATAGAAAATGTGTGTTCAAACTATACACCACAAGTGGTTAGAGTTATCCCTTCAAGCAATCCTAGAGGTCTTTCAAAATGACCGTCCGCCATTTGAAGCTTCATTCTAGATGGTCTTAATGTGGGTTCGCCCCATCGCTTCCACAAAGAGGTGGTTGCAATAGCGATGCTTTTTGGTTGTGTAACCTTGATAGGTGATCCGAAGATAAGTATTACCTTCTTCACCTTCACTCATGTACCCTATTTTGTCTAGAGGTATCTCTGATACTTTCTGCTTAGAGTCTGCTTTTGGCATACTGGAATCAAGTTCTGGAACCTGATCCTTCACATGGTTCCATAGCTTGGGTTTTGCTTTGAGCAGCTCTTCTACAGTGAGATGACACTGAACCTTAGTGTTCTTCACGACATCAGTGTTCTTTGGAAGCACTAAGTCTTCATTTCTTACTAGTATTGTGGGAGCTCTGATCTGAAGAGATTCAGATTCCCATGGGCTTGTGAATTGTGGAAACTCTTGTAAAGAATTTGATTCAAAATCTAATCTCTCATCTTCTTGTTTCTCTACTTGTTCTCCATAGATAGATGGAATGTCTTGGGGAAATTGATCATGAAGATCATCAATCTCAAGAATAGGAGGGGGATTACCCTTCTCCTTGGCCCATTTCTCTTCTTGTATTTCTGGCAAGAACTCTTGAGAGTATTCTTGAATTGAAAGAGGTGTTCTAGCATCCATGGAATCAGGAACATCAACTTCCCTTGGTGGTGAGATTTCTCTTTCAACAACTCGTTGAGCTTGTGGAGGTAAAGAAACTTACGGTTTGTTTACCAACTGCTCTAGTCTTTCCAGTAAGCCTTGAAAATGCAAATCTCATTTGAGAGAGTTTGTCTGATTGCACTTTTGACTACTCTCGAGCATACCTTGAGCTAGCCCTACCATTTTCATGCACATTTTCGTCCGTTCAATCTCTAAGTCGGATCTAGGGTAACTCTTGTCTAGGTTTGCACCTATTGGCCCTTCTTGAAGTCGAGCTTGGTAGGCCTTGAACATCATGTCCAAGCCATATGGGGTTGGATCTGCAAGAATAGACCCTGGTTGCGGCCTATTTGCAATGGGTGGTGCGGCGGAATGAGGTGGAGTGGATGGAATTTTGGCATGCAAGGGGTTTTGAGATGCAATGTCTTCTATTTTTGTTTTTGCGTCTTTTAGGCTTTCTTCTAGTTCGGATAACTTTTTGTTCCACTTGCAATTGGCTTTCTCCTTGGTATCCTTCTATGTTCTTGTTTTCCTCTTACTAGGCTCTCCTAATTCATTCGACTCCAATTACTCTGCTGGTTTATCTTTTTTTAATGCTTGTGCCCTAGTAACTGTCTATACAAGCCACATTACTGCTACTAGCACTTGAATCCACCACTAAGCCTACCACATTAATGGGTGTAACCTTGGGTGCACTAGAGGGGTTTCTTGGACAATCTCTAGGGAGATGTTATTTGCCGCACTCGGGACAAAAGACTTGTATTGTGATGTTTTGTCCTTGTCCAGGAGTAGGTAAGTGGGGACATTCACGAATGAAATGGTGGCCCTGACATCTAAAACATGGTCCTCTAAGGGCTTGTGGTCTCATTTGTCTCAGTTGGGGCCTAGGGTTAGGATTTGTGTACATGACATTGGAGTATTTTGGCTCCCAATTTTGTTCCATAGGTGGTGCCTCATATTGATACGAGTAAATCTCACTATGCTCAGGTGAGTCTATGTAATAAGCATGTGGACTACCTTCATGAGAGTAGTCTGAACTATGAGCATGAGATTCATTTGCTAAGACCAATGGGGTTAGTGGCACCAATGCTCTATTAAGATTCTCTTCTGCCACTGCATATTTAACTGGAATCACATTGGTAGGAGCTGGTGGTTGGTTTCCTAAGACTAGTTGTGGCCTATATGGTGCCTGATATTGTTGTTGTGGTCGATAATATGGCTGTTGGTATTGGTTTTGATACCTACCCTGTGGGTAAGGTTGCTGATAAGTTTTTCTAACAGCCTGCCTATTGTTGGGACAATCTTGAGCCGTATGGTTTGTGTATTTCCTTTCAATACTGCAGTATGGGGCATTCCTTTCTCTTATGTTTGGGTTTTGCATTGGGCAAATGTCATCCATGTGGTCCCCTCCACAAGTATAACACCGATTTAATGAGGTGACCCTTGGTGTTTGTCTATTTTGGACTCCTAGCTTCTTGGAAACTTGCTCTGCTATCTCATCCAGCTTAGTGGAGGCTCTAGAGGTATGACTAGTAGAACTGTCAGAGTCCTTATAGAGTTTGGATAGTCCTAACTCCTCACCCAAGTTATCTTCTATGTCAATGCAGTTCTGCACACACTCTTCTATGCTTCCGCACACACTCTTCTATGCTTCTAGGCTCTTTCAAGTACACATATGATCTTAACTTGGTGCTTAATAATCCATCTAAAACCAAAGCCACTTGTTTGGCTCGTGTGGGTAACTCTGGAGCATGGCATCTTTCTAGGTACTATCTGAACCTTCTTCCTGCTAGTCGCACTGTTTCTTGGGGTGTCTGCTTGAAGTTGTGGATCAAAGATGATGTGTTATGCTTGATACCACTCTTGGAAAATTCTACAATGAAACCAAGCTAAGGCAGTGCCCTTAAGAGTCAAACCAAATGCCTCATAGTGGGTGAACAAATCCTCAACCTGCTCAGCTCGTAACACTTGTTTGAACTCGGCCACATGATCATAAGGATCTCTTGTCCTGTCAAAACAATTCTTCATTGCCTTGATCACTTGAGTGGTTCTAAAGGTTCTTGGGTGCTCTCGGGGTTTAGGCAATGGAAAATCACGTTCATCTCTTTGTTTCCTATGTGCTTGATGTCTCTCTCTTTCAGGTCTTTCATTTTCATATCCTGATCTATTTCTGCCCATAGTGTGTGCAAAACTTACCTCAGGTCTCTCTCTAGTTCTTTCTCTCTGGGCTTCATGAGCATGGGACGATCCTACTCCTTGGAGGCCATGGGAAACATTGGATCTTGGTGGAGGGAAAATCAATTCACTTTTCCAAGTATATGCATGTCTATCATGTTTTGTTACCAAGAACATTTTCTCTGATGTGTTATCCAGGTAGACAACTTTGCCTGGTATCTCTGGATCCTTGAACTCGTAGATGATGACTATGACCAATTGGCTAGGTTGATCTGGCTTGAACCTCCAGCAGGCTTCCTCTGTTTCTCTATTCAAGTAAAGTTCTATGCTTTTGTTGTCTTGAGGGATCCAATATGGAGTGATCACTCTGGTCAAAACTAACTTACCTCTGGGGGTCTTGGGTTCGTGTCCTACATTTCATTGCTCTAGGTCTCCTATCTCACTCTCAGGAATGACATTTCCAAATCTGTCCTATCAGGTAGGTTGGTGACCACATATATGGTTCCTTCCTTATCAATGTATGAACCTTCTTCAAACTTGACTACTGGGTGTTCAAGTCCAAAGGGTTGATCTGGATTTTTGAGTTGGACCATTGATCGCCTTATGCCGTCCTCATAGATGTGAGCACCTAATCGGTTGGTCTGAATATATTCCAACTCTGTCTTATATGGAGCTTCGGGTGTCTGTAGATAGGCAATTCCTGAGCCACCTACAGGTTTCCCCATGCTAAAAGACATTTCTGAGTCACTTGTGTCAAAGCTTAGTACGTAAGGATAACCACTTAGTTGTTGTGATTTTCTTGGTGGTTTCTTTGTTATCATAGGCTTCTCCTGATTGTGCCTCTTGCTTAGGCATTCTTATCATGACTCTTCTATCATCTATCTCATGCTTCTTAAAATTTTCCGGGACCTCAAACAAAGATTCTTCCTCTTCTTGTGTGACTTCTTTCTTCTTCCTTTTCTTTCCTTCTTCCTTAGGGGTCACATGTGTGGCTAACCTTACATCATTTGTAAGCTCTCCATGCCTCTGGGGTTGAAATTCTACTTCATAGAAGTATTCTTTATCTGATGCAAAAGGTGGGTCCATAATGATTGACTCTAAATGGGAGTCACTTGCATCCTCAAATGCATCAGGGCTAGGTTCACACTCTTCTAAAACTGCATCTCCCATGATTGGCTCTATGGAGAAAACTGAAATGTCATAGCCATCCTCATCACAGTGGGGTGTCCATTGTTCTTCGTTGATGGCTACATCCATTGTCGCTAGAATTTCTGCCCAGCCGTGGGGTTCAAATTCTTCGTCAGGGAACACTACAGGTGCATAGGCTGGGTCTTGAATGGATCTATGGGTTTCTTTCACACCTATCTCTCTGGCCTTTTCTCTCTTCTCTTCTTCCAGTGCCACTTTACACGTCCATAAGTGAGTGTCTTCATGCATCCATGAGGATCCCGATCCTATGGAGTGCACAGACTCTGTATCATCTTTGGCTCTATGAATAGGATTCCATTGGATAGGAGGGACATCTCTATGAGAGTAATCTTTGAGATTAACCTTGGTCGTGACACCTAGGTGTTGCAAATACAAGGAATTGGTTCCCCAATCCTGTACTACTTGCAACTGTCGCATAAATGGTCTTCCCAAAATCATCTCATAGGCATGGTTCTTGCTAAAATCACAGATAGCAAACGTGTGCTCAAACTCTACACCACATGTAGTGAGAGTTATTCCTTCTAGTAAGCCTAGGGGTCTCTCTATGTGACCATCAGCCATTTGAAATTTCATTCTCGTTGGCCTAAGTGCTGGCTTGCCCCAACGCTTCCATAGGGAAGTGGTAGCAATTGCAACTCCTGCACTAGAGTCCAGAATTGCCTTGGTTGTGTATCCTTGATGGGTGATGGGGAGGTATGTGTTTCCTTCTTCTCCTTCACTCATGTCTCCTATCTTGTCTAGAAGAATTTCTGGCACTGTCCTATGAGAACCTACCTGGGAATGAGGTTTTGTTATCTCTGGTACTTGTTTGGCTACATGTTTCCATAGCTCTGGCCTAACTTTGAGTAGCTCTTCTAAAGTGAGGTTGCACTGCACTTTAGTGTTTTTCACTACCTCCGTATTCCTAGGTATGACTGAGTCTTCGTTTCTTACCATGACTGTGGGTGCTCTCATACAAGTCGACTTGGCTTCCCATGGGCCTGTGAAGTGGGGTAATTCATGTAAAGAATTAGATTCAAAGTCTAATCTCTCTTGAGACTGGGTGCTCTCCTGCTCTCCATAAATGGAGGGAATATCTTGTGGGAATTGATCATGCGTGTCATCCACAAGTTCAATGGGAGGAGGGACTTCACTTTCTTTAGCCCATTTGTCTTCTTGAATCTCTCGTAGGAATTCTGGTGTGTACCTATTCATAGAAGAGGAGGTGTCTGGTTCAGTGGAATTGGGCACAAAAGCTTCCTGTGGGGGAAGGCTTATTCTTTTGCTTGCCTCATCTCTTCCTTGATTTTTTTCTTCCTTGGAAAATCTTGCAATTATGCTCTCTAACTTCTCTAGGAGTCCATCCAAGTGCAATTGTGTCTTAGCTGAGCCAGAGTAGTTGAAGACACGACTGGCTTCAAACATGGTCTGAGCCAATGCGACCATTTTCGCGCAAAGCTTGGTTCTTTCTATCTCTAGGTCAGCTCTGGGGTAGCACTTGTCATGCTCCGTCACATTTGGCCCTTCTTGGATTCTAGCTTGACATGCCTTAAGCATCATGTCTATGTCTTCAGGAGTGGGGTCAGCTAATACTGATCCTACTCTAGGGGTTGGTGGGATGGTCTGAGGTAGGGGGACAGATGGTGGGTTAGGTGGTGATGGAAATGAGGGTGGTGGTGGTATGTGAGAGTTTGTTTGAGAGGTGAGTTCAACAATTTTGGCTTTTGTTTCTCTTATGCTTTCTTCTAAGTCACTCATCTTTTTAGACCATTGTCTTTTCATTCTTTCTCGGCTATCTCTCCAGGCTCTCGACCATTTCTTGGCTCTGCTCTCAATCTCACTAACCTCTGCACTCTTCTCTTGACCTATCCCTGGGTTCTGTTGCAAAGCCTAGGCTCTAGGGACCACTTGCACTGGTGCAATGGAAGTGACACTTCCTGTTGAGTCTATAACTAAGCCAATAACGTTAATTGGAGTTATTTTTGGCATATTATTGGGATTCTTTGGGCAGTCTCGTAAGAGATGCTCCTTCCCGCAATCTTGGCAAAAACCTTGAATTGTCACTGACTGGGGTTGTGTAGGTGGAGGTAAGGGGCAATCACGAATGAGGTGATCTCCCTGACATCTGTAGCATGGTCCTCTAGGGAATGGGGGTCTTACCTGCCTAGGTTGGGGTCTAGAGTTAGGGTTTGTGTACATTACATTTGTGTACTCTGGCTCCCAACTAGGTTCACTTGGTTCTTCATTGTAGTAGGACTCACCATGTTCAGGAGATTGCATGTAGTAAGCCTGTGGACTATCAATATGTGTAGAATCAAAGCTATGGTCACTAGGATCACTTTCTGAAAGCAACGGTGTTACTGGCACTATAGCTCTATTCAAATTTTCCTCTGCTGCTGCATACTTTACAGGAATCACATTAGCGGGGGTTGGAGGTTGTTGAGCTAACACAAGTTGTGGCCTTTGTTGATTTTGGTAGGGTTGTTGATAGGATTGTTGCGGTCTACCATATTGTTGTGGAGGGTATTGGTTCTGGTATCTTCCCTGTTGTGGATAGGGCTGAGGGTAGGTTCATCTAACCGCTTGCTTATTGTATGGACAGTCTTGTGTTGTGTGATTTGTGTATCTCCGTTCTATGGTGCAGTATTGGCTACTAGGATTCACTTGGGGTTGAGCCATTATAGGACATACGTTCGCCATATGGTCACCACCGCAAGTATAGCACCTCTTTACTAGGGCAAACCTTGGGATTTGTTTGCTAGAGACACCTAGTTTTTGAGCTACTTTCTCAGCAAGTTCCTCAATTGATGTGGATTGTGGGGAAGAGAGGCTAGAAGCACTATTGGAATCTTTGTAGATTTTTAGCTCTAGTTCCTCCCCTAGGTTATCCTCGATGTCGATGCACATGCGTACACACTCTTCTATGGTCCTAGGGTCGTTCAAGTACACATAGGATCGCAACTTTGTACTTAGCAATCCATCCAAGAATAAAGCCACTTGTTTGGCAGGTGTGGGTAACTCAGGAACATGACATCTCTCAAGATACTGCCTAAATCTTCTTCCTGCAAGTCTCACAGTCTCTTGAGGGGTCTGCTTGAAGCTGTGTATCAATGAGAAAGTATTATGCCTTATGCCACTTTTAGAGAATTCGGTGATGAAAGCCTCTAAAAGTTGGTCTATGCTCCTGAAATGTCTATCATTCAATGGTTGAAACCACATAAGGGCTGTGTTCCTAAGTGTTAGACCAAAGGCATTATATTGCATGAACAGGTCCTCAACTTGTTCAGCTCTCAAGACTTGCCTAAACTCGGCCACATGATCATATGGGTCTCCTGTGCCATCGAAGTAATTCTTCATGGAATTAACTAACTGAGTCGGTCTCAAAATCCTGGTGTGTTCCCTAGGCCTTGGCAGAGGGAAATCATCAGCATTCCTTTGGTTCCGTGGTGCTCTAAGTCCCTCAGGTTCCACTCTATTTGTTTCCGTTCTCGTTCTTTCTCTTCCCACTAGGTTGGCAAAGCTTACCTCCGGTCTATCTCTATGTCTGTCTCTTTGAGTTCCATGAGCTTGGGATGTTCCAGCTCCTGGGTGACCAAAGGACACATTCGATCTTGGTTGGGGGAAAATAAATTCACCTTTCCAAGTGTAAGCATGCCTATCATTTTCTGTAACCACAAAGACCCTCTCTGAAGCATGTCTAAGTAGGTCACTCTGCCTGGGCTATCAGGATCTTTGAACTCATATATCATGATGGTTCCTACCTCATTCGGATGATCAAATCTATACCTCCAAAAGGCTTCATCAGTCTCTCGGTTCAGGAGTAGATCTATGCTCTTATTGTCTTGAGGAATCCATTCTGGTGTGATAATCCTCGTGAGAACAGATTTGCCTCGGGGGGTTCTAGGTTCTACACCCATGTTTCCTTGCTCCAGGTCACCTAAATTCGCTTCTGAGATCACATTCCCAAATTCATCTGTCCTATCTGGGTGATTGGTGACTACATATATTGTCCCTTCCTTGTCTAGGTATGCTCCGTTTTCAAACTTGACAGCTGGGTGCTCTAGTCCAATGGATTGGTCAGGGTTTTTGATCTGAACCACAGATCTTCCTAGGCCGTCCTCATAGATGCTAGCACCTAATCGGTTGGTCCTAAGGTATTCGAGTTGCGTCTTGTAAGGGCCTTTTACCCTATGTAAATATGGCACTCCGGAGCTTCCTGTAGGTCTCTCCATATCGTGGGACATCTCAGACTCGCTAGTCTCAGAGCTAGGGTAGTACGAATGATGGCTCAACTACTGGGCCCAAGACCTAGCAATATGATTGACACTAGCCTCTGAAGATCTAAGACTTTTTCTATCTCTCCCTAGGTGTCGTCCTGATCTAAGGTTCATATGCCCAATTGAATGATCTCAAATTTTCCCAAGTACACTTTGCGTTGCTGAGTTCTTTTGTATTAGTCACTTGTTCTTTCTTAATTGCCCTTAGGGTTTCACTTCTTGTCCATTTAATCTTCATCGCAAGGAACACTTAAATTTTATCGTACCTTGAGTGTGGTCGCTCAATTTAAGTTCTTTTCCCTTAGGTTGTTTCGCAATTGTAATCTCCTAACACTTGCACTTGAGTGATTAGAGCTCTTGGACTTGGTCGTTCTTAACGTGTCCTTAATTAATCAAGACCTCTATCCGTACTTAGCCTATGCTAGAGATCGACAGAGGGTGTTGAGAATTTCCAACCTTAAGTTTCTTCCCTTGGTTGCCCTTGTATGCCCAGGAAGCATGTTCCCAAGCTCGCACTTACTCTTGCTTCAAGTACCCTTTGATGCTCTCAACGAACCTGAAAAAGCCCACAATTAGCTCAAGAATTGAATTCAGTTGACAAACAGATCACTTTCATGCATGTAATTCACAGACCCAATTGCCTTTTGCCTCTATGGAAAACAATCCCAAGGGAAACTTAGTTTTCCTACCCCGGGATATGGTCACTTCAAATTACCTTATCTAATAATCTTGACATTAATTCTACCATAACTAGTGGAAGTTTTGGTTTTACTCCCCACGAGCTTTCCAACGAAACAAAAATCACAGCAAACGGATGTCGTATGAGGAAGTTATGTCAATTCAGGGTTTTGGGGCTAAAACAGGTTAACAGGCAGACAGGACTTCTCGAAATGCCTTGGGGTACCGGCCTCACAAAGCAATGATGAACCCTAGTATTTGTCCCACAATTTGTCAAAAATATACCACTATTCTTTTCCCTAAAAAATTAGCCGAATTTGCCCGTCAATCGCGTTCGCAAGCTCTGTCAATCGCGATTGATAGGTCAGTCGCGATCGACGTGTTGGTCATGATTGACAGGTCCGTCGTGGCTGTCAGTCGCGATTGATGGGTCAATCGCGATTGACACGTGGCCCGGATTTTCAGTCGATCGTGGTCAGTCGGTCTTTGACTCTATCGATCGCGATTGATGGGTCGATCACGATTGACAGGTCTGTTGCGAGGGTCTGTCCGTCGTGGTCAAGCAATCGTTGATTGGGTCGATCGCGATTGAAAGGTCCGTCGGGGCTGTCAGTCACGATTGACTGGTCGATCGCGATTGATGGGTCGATCCCGATTGACACGTGTCACACGTAAGTTCAGTCGATCGTAGTCAGTCGGTCGTTGACTCTGTCGGTCGCGATTGACGTGTCGGTCGCGATTGACAGGTCAGTCGGCAAGTATCCGTCGTGGTTTGTCGATCGCGATTGACAGGTCGATCGCGATTGACACAAAACTGAGGAATTTCAAAATTTTAAACACATATTCATGAAGCTCTAGGCCTATACATCACAGTTATACACTTTGTTTTGCAAAATAACCAACTTTTCTGTCGGTCGCGATTGACAGAGGTCTACGTCTCAAGACCTGCACAGACAAATTCTTTACCTGCTGGAGCTGGTGCAGTTGCTGGGGATGATGATTCCTGCAGAAAATCTCAAAAAACATAGAAACTCACAAGCACACAAACGCTCTCTCGCTCTCTCTCACAAGTGAAATGAGGGAAATGGTATGGGTGGGGTGATATGACCAAAAACTGAAATTTTTAGCGATCATGGAGATGGATGTGGGAGATGGTGATGATGATGATGAAGATGATAAAAACAAAAGAAAATAGATAAAAGTGAAGAAAATACCTATGACTCCAACGTCTCAACTCTACGTCTTACCATCACACGCTCGTCCTCAAAGCTCGATCCCCGGCAACGGCGCCAAAATTTGGTGTAGCTCAGTGATGAGTAGCACCTCCTTTAATGTCAATCCGGGAAGACGTGAGGATGGTATGATGACCTCGAGCAAGTGAAGGCACAAGTGCGTGAGTGAGAAGCACACTAACATGCACACACATACACACACACACGCACACAAGGCAAGACAAAGAGTGAGAAGCAATGGAGTTCTTTAGATTACTTTCAAAAAGCTCATACAAGTTCAAATCAATGACAAGCTAACCTCAAAAATGAGCTCTCTAGCTCTATTTATAGTTTTTGACTAGGTTTTGGCCTTGTCCAGACCTAGTGTCCAGCCTAGTTAAAAATTAGGTTCTTTGCCCTATTTGGAGGTTCAAACGGAGTCTAAAAAATGTGAAAACTGATAGGTAGGTACTTCTAAAGCTCCTCAAGCTCAAGGACTCCTTGGCTTGCACAAAATGGATCTACAAAAATATGAAATGGTATTTACAATGGTTTTTAGTGATGAAAATCACTATTTTTGTAGGGATTTCTTCTAACATTTTGACATATATTTCCTGGAGCTCCCTACTTGCTCCTTCTTCTTGTGTGCCCAACTCTTTGATGCCTGAAAAATTTAAATGGCCTACTTGCCAGATCTTCTTTGACTACTATGTCTGCTTGTGCTTTCTCTTCGCTCCGACTCCCTTCGTAGGCTTCCTTATCTTGTGAATCCTTCAGTTCCTTGACTACTCCCAACAAACGTCCTTTCCCCAGTCTTGCACTACCTTAAGTTGCCTCATGAAAGGCCTTCCAAGTATTATCTCATAATTGCTAGCCTTTTCAAATTGATAGATTGCTAAGGTGTGCTCGAGTTCAACTCCGCAGGTGGTAAAAGTTACTTTTTCTAATAATCTAAGGGGTCATTCAGTGTGTCCATCTACCATTTGAATCTTCATCGTGGTGGGTCGTAAGGCTGGTTTTCCCCATTTTTCCCAAATTTCTTTGGTAGCAATTCCTACTCTCGCCCCCGAACCTAAGATGGATTTAGTGGTGTAACCTCTATAAGTGATGGGGAGGCATGTGTTTCCTTCATCTCCCTCACTGAAATCTCCAACCTTATCGACTAGGATTTTAAATGTGGTTACTTCATCTGGCATCTCTTTTTTGTCTGACTTTGTCTCTAATTGACTAGTGAGCTTCTCCTTCAATGGCGGTTTTACCTTCAAGAGTTCTTCCAACATCAGAGTACAAGGTATTTTTACTTTTTTAAGATGTTGTATGATGTCTGAGGGTTGAATCGATGGATTTTGCTCTTTTCTCCTCACTTAGGGAACGCAATATAATTTAGAGTTATGTTTGTATTCTCCCGTGTAGTTCGGCAAAGCCTTCACACTGTCTTCATCATTTTTGCTCTCATCAAATTGGAATAATACTTCTGAGTTTAACCCAAGTATTGATGCTTCAAATTCATCTTCTGCTTCTAACTCCTCAAAGGGAGGTTCAATTCCTTCTGTTCTCTTCCATCTATCTTCCTGGACTCTTGCCCACAAGTCTTTAGGCCATTCCCCGTCGACTTCGGGGATAATGGATCCTTCTCTTTTATTCTCACAGTAATTTTCACCACAGGTCTCATTTGTCTTTCCTTCCCTGAGATCACTAGATGTGACATACTCCTGAAATTCCTTTTCGAGAATTCTTGAGCTGGGTAGTGGTTGAACAGGTTTTTCTAAGGCTTGCTGAGCCACTTCAACTAATTTCTTACATATCTCCAATCTTTTTTTCTCTAGGTCACCCCTTGGATATTCCTTTTCGTGTTGCACAATGGTTGGTCCTGCTTTTATTCGTGCCTGGTATGCCTGAATCCACATGGCTAACTCTTCTCGCATAGGGTCAGCCAGAACTGATCCTGCCTCTTGTTTTTTACACTTTTCTATCTTATTGTTTCCCTCAAGTTCATGTTTTCCTTCCTGGCCTTGTTCATTATTCTCGTTCTCCATCTTTTGTTGTAGTTTCTTTTCTTTCATCCTTTCTCTATGATTCTTCCATCTTTGGGTCTGTTTACTTTTAATACTTTTCCCAAACTCTTCGGAGTCTACAATTGCTTGAGGTGTGGGTATGTTCAACTCTTTGTCGGCGTGATCATTCTCTCTAATTCTTTCTAAGGTCTCTCTCGCTTTAGCTCTTGTTATTGCTTTTAGTGGCACGGTGTACTCCTTATCGCTCCCTGATGACTCTATCACTTCTATCACATTGATCTGCACATTGGAGTTAACTTTGTTGGGGTTCTTGGGGCAATCTCTAAAAAGATGTTCTTTAACAAAATCACTACAATATCCTTCCCAAATTCGTCATGGAGTAACATACATTCTCTGATAAAATGATCTCCTCCGCATCTATAACATGGTCCTCTAGGTGCAGGTGGTCTATTCATTGGTCGGGAGGGTATGCCTACTCTAGGAGCTGTGTACATTAATGACACATAGTCCTCCTCATATCCATAAGAACTATCAGATCCTTCAGAACCATAAGGATATGGCTCATAAGATTGTCCGTACTCAACTATAGTGCCCTCATATGTGGAATAATTTCCTTGACAATGGTCATAACATGGCTCATAAGCCTCATTACTAGCCAATGGAGTGGTTGGGACTATCACTCTTTCTAGGTTCTCTTCAAGTTGAGCCATTTTCACTAGGACAACATTCTCCAGGTGTGGTGGTTGTTGTCCTAGCACGGGTTGAGGTTGGTTGTATCCTTGATAAGCATAAGGTCGCGGTGCTGGTGCTTGTTGCTGATATGTGAGATATCTAAAGGCTTCTCCTCCTTGATCTCTCTGGGGGTGTCCATAAGGCCTCATGGATGGTTGTACCGGTCTTGATTTTCGATTGTAAGGACAATTCTTTGTGCTCTGATTTGTGTACCTTTGTTCTTTGCTACAATAATGCATAGGGCCTAGGGCGGGTGGTCTATTGTAAGCATAAGCAGGTGGTGGAACTAGTCCCCTATTACACATGTGAGAAGGATGGTCACCTCCACAGTGCACATATCTTCTAAGCATGGATACTCTCATAGGATTGTTTGGGTAGTTCCTCTCTCCTTGAACATTCAGCTTCCTAGCCACCAAATCGGCTATTTCTTCTAAATTGTTCTTGGGATTTGACACGCTACTGGCGCTGTCCTCATTTTTCACACTACCTTGAGATATCTTCAAATCTTCACCCATATTATCTTCTAGGTCAATACACTCTTTCATAAACTCCTACAAATTTTGGAATCTCTTCACATATACCAATGATCTCAATGATCCATTCACTAATCCTTCCAAAAACAATGAAACCATTTTGTTTTGAGTGGGTCTCTCCTCAACAGGGCATCTATCCACATATTGCTTAAATCGTCTTGCTGCCAATCTCATCGATTCCATAGGAGCCTATTTAAAACTATGTATTAATGAGGATGAGTTGTTTTTTATTCCGGACTTAGTAAATTTTTCAATCAATTCTTGATAGACTTGTTCCATGTTTTGGAAATTATTAGGGTCTATGGGTTGGACCCAAGCTAAGGCCGTGTCTATAAGGGTTAGGCCAAAGGATTCATATTGGATCAAAAAGTCTTCTACTTGTTCAGCTCTAATTACTTGCTTGAATTCAGCTATGTGGTTGTATGGTTCACTAGAGCCATCATAGTGACTTCTTATACACTTGGCTACCTGAATGGGCCTCAATCTTCTTCTCGGTTCAGGTGGTCTAGGCATTATAGGGAAGAGTGGTCATCCTATTGGTATACCTGGTCCTCTTCCTATAGGTGGACTCTCATGGACATGAATTCTATTCCTGAGTTCTACATGTGTAGGTGGTCATTAGTTTGGATTATTGCCAGGTGTAGTAAACTGCACATGGGGTCTAACTGGAATGTTCGATTATTGTGTTTGTCCTAAATGCTGATAAGAAGTATCTTGATAAGTTCCTTGGGGGTTTTGCGAGGTTGTGGCTTGATCCCTAGGTGGGAACATTGGAATGTTCTCATATTTCAACCCTGCTCTTTTTACTTCCGTTAAGGACCAGTACCTTGATTCTTGTCCAGATACGTAATATGAGTGTGGTTTTCAGGATCTTGCAACTCATAGATGGTGGCTTCTTCCCACAATGAAGAGTTTGTTCTAAGTAAATGTTCCATTCCGTTGACTAAATAAACATCCATCAGGTAATCATCTTGGAGAATTAGGTCTCCTCCAAACCCTTATTACAATAGACTTCCATCTAGGGGTAGACACCTGTTCTTCATGTCCTTCTCCATTAAGATTGTGGGTATTGTCTTCTTCCCTTTTGCTCGTTGATGTTTTTTGGATGCTCTATAACTACATACAGAGTCTCTTTTTTATCCATGTAGAATCCTCCTACATACTTAACAGCTGGCCTAGGTACTATGTAAGCATCTATAGCTTTCTTCAACCTAGCCACTGATCTATTTATCCCATCTAGGTAGATGGGTAAACCGTGTTGATTGGTGCTCACATATTCTAAAGAAATTTGATATTCACCCTCAATAATTGACATCATGCCAACTATTGGTACAGAATTCTGCATGTCTTCCGAGGCCATGAGGGTTTCCTCCTCAGACTCACTAGAGGTTTCAGAGTAATGCGAATGAATACTTGGTTCAGTTACGCTTCCCACAGAAGAGATTACACTTCTTTGGCTTCCTAAGGTTCTTCCGGATCTTAGGTTCATTCACTTAAAAGATCTAGTCGAGTTTTGACAAACCCCTAGCTCCCAATGCTCTTTGCAGAACCTCAAAATTGTATGATTTTTTTTTATTAATTGGGGATTTTCTACTAAGGTTTCACTAAAGCTCTCTCTACATTGTACCTGACATTGACTAGATTCATGACACCCGATACCTGCCAAATGTCGCACTCAGGGTTCCCCGATACTCGACACTCAACACTGAAGTAAGTTCCACGATACTCGACACTTCACGAATGTCACGAAGCCAAGTCCCACGATACTCGACACTTGACGAATGTCACAAAGCCAAGTCCCACGATACCTGATATCTATCAAATGTCATGAGAAAAGTCTCACGATATCTGATATCTGTCAAATGTCACGAGAAAAGTCTCGCAATATCCGATATCTATCAGATATCACAAGAAAAGTTTCACGATATCCGACATCTGTTAGATGTCACAAGAAAAGTCTCACGATATCCGATATCGGTCAAATGTCGCGAGAAAAGTCTCATGATATCTGATATCTGTCAGATCTCGCGAGAAAAGTTTCACGATATCCGATATCTATGAGATGTCACGAGTAAAATCTCACAATATGCAATATTTGTCAAATGTCGTGAGAAAAGTCTCATGATATCCGATATCTGTCAGATGTCGTGAGAAAAGTCTCACGATATCCGATATGGATAAATATCACGACACTCAACCACATGAGATCACGACATCTAGATGCCGCGACACTCAACCGTCGGAGAACATGACACTTGCAATTTTTTAAATTTTAACGAGTAAATTTGAGTTTCAAATTAATGTAGGTGCTCCTAGAGCTTGTCTCCCCTCTTTTAATTGCCTGAATCTAAGAAAAAACTTTACCAGCCCCTGTAGAACCCTTCACGATACTTATGGCAGGTTGTTTTGCTATGTTACTTTGACTTAAGTGGATGTCGAGAGTAGGGATTTGATGTGCTCACCTTGAAAGCTTATTCTCAAGTTCTTCTACACCCCCCACTTGCTCTGTGTTGCTCTACACTCTCCAATCTCCACTCGCGATATTCGACATCTAGCACTCTCGATACTTCCATTCGTACAAATGAAGTGAAGTGCTTTGATTTTTTTTGGTTTTTATACTTTTGAGAAATACTTGACTAAAAAGGTTGAAAGAACTATCTTGAAAACTAACCCTATCTTCCTAGCCTACTCACTTACTTCCTCCTACCTACTCCAACTCCTCTCTCTGCTCACTTCCCTAAACTATTAACTCACTACACACACTCCCAAAGGTGAGAAGTATTAAGTGCGGATAAGAGTGACTTACCAAAGAAGAGAATTTGACAACTACTCTACTCACTTCAATACTAAGAGATTTTCACCATCACACGAATGCCTCGGTTTGATTCGACACTCCCCGGCAACGGCGCCAAAAATAAGTGTACCTAGGTACCGACTTAGGGGCTTGTGGATATAGTGGGGACTCACGCTTTAATTATCAATCCAGGGAGTATCAAGACCTAGCCGAGTGTATGAAGGCATGCATTCAAATAGTGTTCCATGCAAATGAAGTTTCACAAATTACGAATAAGTATAAATCCATCACAATCAAGTTTTCAAGGTCAGCTATGGTGTCGCGACACTTGGAACAGTAGTCAATAGTAAATCAAGTTTTTCTCTCAGCTCTCAACTATGAATATAGCAAATAGTGGTTCCTTTTGAAGCTCTCAAGAAGGCGCATCCAATGGTGGTGTTTTCACTCAATTTTGATGCTTCTGCCTCAAGTTATGAGCAAAATACTAAGTCACGGGATTGATCTTCCTGCACTTCAGCACTTCCTACACTTCACACACACCTTACTAACAGCATACGAGCACTTCCATGGATAGACAATACTTCTAAGCACTCTTTCTAAGCATCACACATGCATGCAAGCTCACAAGGAAGAAGATACAGAGAGAAGAAGACACAAATTCGAATTTCTATGCTCTTGATTCTTACAATGGCCAAAAAGTCTCTACAAAGAGTCACAAAGTGACTTATATACATGTGCCCTAAAAATGGTCCTTTCACAAAAGAGACCGGCACTTTATTGACTTAAAGACTAATATCCTACTAATTTACAAGGGTATTGAGAAAAATCTTTATGGGTATGCATTTAGAGGACTCCTCTAGTGCATTTACATTGGAAAATATATTAGAAAATGGTTATAATACAAAAAATAAAGTGTCCAAATCGGAAAATTTTGGGGCCCTTCTTCTTCTCTGCATCTTTGTTCCTCTTTGCTCTGCAACAGCCTTTCAAGAGGCCATATGGATCAGATTACTATATGCAGGCTTGGGATTACATGCTAACTCTCCAATGATTTTTGGAGATAATACAAGTTCTTTACATTTTGCAGCAAATGCTTTTTATCATGGTAGGACCAAGCATATTGAGGTCCATTATCATTATGTGAGAGAGAAACTATTGAGCAAGGAAATTCAATTGGCATATGTATCAACTAATATGCAATGTGCAGACTTATTCGCCAAAGCACTTGATGGTACTAAACTTTGTAGTTTTAAAGCTTTGATTGGATTGGAGGAGATTCAAGAGGATTGATGAAGAAGACCAAGCCAAGATGTTTGGCTAGAGGGGGAGCTGTTGGTGCAAATGCCAAGCCTACACACTTGGTTAGGCATGAGAAGTCTTTATGTGTAAAATATTGAAGACTCATGGGAACCATTGCCTATGGATTTTTTTATCTTTTACCATTTGTAAAAGTCAAATTGATTTAAAGGAATATTTGTAAAAGCCACTAAACTTGTGGAGTTAGATGGAATCAAAAGATATGAATTCACTTGGAGAGAATATCTCCTAGATTAGGGGATCACTTTTCTAGTGAGATCCAAATTTGAATTCAAATTCAAAGTTGAAAAAAACATGTATAAAAACACCTTGAAATCTTGCGGCCATTACACTCCCTTAGAGAGCCAATCATTTGATCATTAATAGAGGTTGAGTAGCACACTTCATTGCTCACTCACATCACAATCATTTGGCATCATTCCTTTGCCAATGATGTTGTAAATTCATGTGTTATAATACATATACATCATTAAGTATATCTGTTGGTCTCTCAGTCATTGTCACTCAAAATAGTGTCCTTGTCTTGCTCATATCTCACGCATTACGCCACCATTTTCAATGTTCTATGGCTCGTTGGAATTAGCTCTAAGTCTACTACATGCTGACAAATTTTGAAGACATTCCATTTAGTGAATTGGGAGAAAACCGGTTCAAAGTTGTCACTGGTCATTCTCTGCAGAGGTACTAAAAAGTTGGGGGTAATGCTACACTTGCTAAGTTGATTGCTCAATGTATAGTCAATCATTTTAAGCGATTCCCCTTGAAGTCATTAGCTCTTTAAGCTAGCTTGATATCTCTTGAAGGAAGTTTTCTAATTCCTATTGTGCTGGGAGCACTGAGCTTAACAAGTAGCAGGTGTGTCAACCAAAATAGAAAGTTTTTGATGGATTGTGGATTGGGAATTAGTAGTCTATCATTGGAAAGCTAGGAGCGCCTACAACGCAACTCTGAAGTGAAGGAGGGCTGGTACAAAGCAGGGATTTGGAGTACCTACTCATTTCTTGGAGTGTCCATCCATATTTCCCAGCAGATAGATCATCAAACAAATTTACAACTCCAAGAAGGCCTTGACATGATTTGATTCTGACTTTCTTATAATGAATGAAAAGTGAGCATATGAAGTTTTCTTGAAGTGAATTTTAAAAGGAAATAAAATATGAGTTCCAAAGGTTTGAAAGAACTTTCTTTTAAATAGAAGGATTTTTTGGGACCCTATAATGTCATTGGATGAGATATCTTTATTCAATGTTGATCTTTTTTTTTTTGTATTCGAAAGGTTGGGTGTTTGAATTTTGATATTATGTCCAATCTGAAAAGGCTAGGTTTGAATTTGTTTGGAATGTTTCTAATATCAACGTGGTAGGGATGAAACTATTGTTGGAGTTTTCGATAACATCTCATCCTTTATATTTTATGTACACTTTGATCTGTGGGGATTTGGCTATTGTTAAGCTCAATCACCCTTATAATGAGACTTCTAATGCCTATGCAATGAATACAAGCATCGGTAAGAATAAGTATGGTTCCGATATTACTCAATTAGGTAGTCCTTTCACCTTCATGAGAAATATAAATATGATTGATTCCCTTAAAGATTGATGTAAGAACAAATGGTGAGTTCTATAGGAAACTATTTATGGTGAACCATCCTTTGAGGAGATAGATCTCTAATCACTACACCACCATGATTGAAATTGGTAATAATGTGGTGGATGTCAAGTGTAGATGGGTCCACAATGACCCTACATTCTTTAAATTCAGTTGTTGAAAAATTGAGATTGAATATCGCATTAAGTTTCAGGTTAAAGCAATCCCTCACCCGCTAAGTGTTGGAATCTTCTAGTTAGAAACATCCTAGACACTGTTTTTAAATATCAGAATATTATTAACAAATCTATGAAAAAAGAAAGAACGATGATGAGAGAAGAAGAATGATTGAGTTTGAACATTGTTTGGCTTCTTCTCAATTGTGGCTAGAGCTAAAATTTTCAGGGTTACGAAAAAGAAACTCCTTCTTTGGATGATTTCTTTTCGAAGAATTTAAGGATTTTGTCAGCTTTTCTCTCTTAGATATTTGGCAAAGGACCATAGGCAAGGACACCTTGCCTTTCAAGTGGACATAAGGGTTTTAAAATTGATCCATAAGATAGCGGAAAACGATGACATGGGAAATTGGCACTTCATCTCTTGTTTGACTTTGAACTACATAATTTTCTGCGGCTTTTCTTGGAAGAAGAATGAGCTACTTGATGAAGAGCAGTAATTCTTCATGAGGAGAAGAGGTTCATGAGTGGTGAATACATTTTCGATGCTACAATATCCTTTTCAGATAGTATTGAGTGTTTTAATGAAAGTAATGAGAACTGTTCCGTCAAAAGGGATTTCAACAAAGCTTATGATAGAGTAGAGTGGGAATTTTTCATGCAATCTTCTTTCACCTTGATATTGGAAAGAAAAAAGGTATGGGCATACCTAGTTTGGGAACTCTAATTCTTGTGTGTTTTTGAATGGCCAAATCGATTGAGAAAGTTATCCTCAATGAGGTAGGGCTGCCCTCCTTGCATCCCTTCTGTCTTATATAGCTTCAACAAAATCTTCTTAAAGGTCTCCATATTCCAGGAAACCTTTTCTTGGTATAATCTAACCTTTTCTTTTGGGTCGCACTCCACACTGAGCGCAAGTAGCACAATTAAAAAGAAACTGCTTCCCTAATGTTTGAATTCAATGTTTCATTTCCCAAATACTACATGTATGTTTCATTCAGAGTGTTCACAAAATAAACACATTCTTCAACGACATATTAACGTTTTTCAACATTCACAAAAGTAGACAGATATCATTTGTTTATAAAATCGTGATTCATATCTTCACACAATTAGAGACTGAGTAAAGAGGAGAGCTATAAGTACGAAACAGATTCAAGTATAGCAGAGTTACAAGTACATAATGCTATTTCTATTTTCATCATACATGATTATCCTATTCATTTTCGTTACCGTACATTGCTTTTGGTGCGTATATTTTGCAGACATTATAATGACTTCATCAACTTCTAAAGGTAACTAATATTTATCAATCTATTTTACCATAGTCTTATAAGCTATAATAATAGTTCTCGACGTTTATGCTTCTCAAGAAATGGATGCTCAAAGCCACAATGAGTATCCATTTCTTGTCCAGGCTTCTTTCTCACACTCATCTTACTGTCCTTATTCTAATACACCTTTTCATATGCCTTCACATAGCTTTCAAGCTATGTCGAATGCTCCATCTTTATCTTCTCCTTCTTTCCACATTCATTCTCCTCCCTTTCATCCCTCTCCAACCCATACTCCAACTTCTCAACCAAGTTGTAAACCTACAATGCCTATGGAAAACATGGAAGCTCTGTTGGAAACAATGTTAAAATCATCCACAATCCTAACTGGATGCATTCCTCATTGTTCTCTTTGGAGGACTCTCACAAAAACACGAGATGGGTTAAGTGGTGTGAGACAAACCTTATTGAAACAACCCATCCGGGTTCGCATCCCATCATAGAAGGGCCGCAGGGCAGTGATCTTGTGAATTGTGTTTTATGAAAAGCAAATTATGGCGATATAAAAGTACCTTTGCTACTTTTAGGAACTTTCACTAAATTTAGCAAACGCTTTTTAGATTCGTATGTTTTCAATTAGCACAAGTTGATTTACACAAAAGCTATCGCATGATTTTCATGGAGATATTGTACGAGGGCTTCAACACTATATAATGAGACCTCTTGGGTCATTGTAATTATCACTCAAGGAGTTCAAGGCTCTACACTTGGTGATAAGGCTGGTCCTCTACTTGGAGGAAGTGTTCTTACACACTTGGAGGAAGTGTGCTCTACATCTGGTGGTTATTTGGAGGAGTTAGTGTCAACCAACCATCAACATCACTTGCTCATATATTGTGAGATGTAAGAAGTCCTACATCTATCCTTACTTTTTCATTCACTAGTTTTTTATTTAGGGATAATCAAAATTAGTCTTTGTTGTCAAACAATTCTAAACTGTTCATATTCTCCATATTCTCAAACAAACACATACTCATCATACCTCCTAGGCACTTTACACAATCTCTTGTATTTAGTTCCTATTTCTACCTAGATTCATATATTGTGACTTTGTATAATATTCACACATTGTAATTGGAATATAAGATAGTGTGGGTGAGCATCCTAGCTTACCATACACTTTCAATGATCTTGTCTATTCTCTCTCTATCTCTCACTCATGTTCTTTTTTTATTATTAGGGTGTGTATGCTAAGGTTCATTTTCACTCTAGCACAATGGCAAGAACCAACATGAGGAGATCCACCTCATAATTGTCAATCTGGAAAGACGTGAGGAGGGTATGATGACCATGAGCAAGTGAGATGCACAAGTGCGTGAGTGAAAAGAACGCAAGCATGCACACACATGCACACATGACAAGACAAAGAGATGGAGCAATGGAATTTTCAATTATCCAAAAACAAGATTACAAGATCTTTTTCATTCAACTCCCAATTCGCTAGCCCCAAAAATGAGCTCTCTAGCTGCTTTTATAGTTTTAGGCTACCTTTTGGTCCTATGGATACCTAGTGTCTGACCTAGTTTAAAATAACGTTCCTAGGTAAAATGGAGTCTATTCTACAAAAAACGGTATTTACAATGTCCATAGAGTGATGAAAATCACTATTGAAAAAGATTTATCTTAAAAAAATTGGGTAGGCCTAGTTGCCCGATTTTTGTTGAATGTTCTGCCTGCTTGGTCCTGCTTGACTCTCCCTCTATTGAGGCTCTCTTCAATGACTTCCCTATCTTGTACTCCCTTGGCTGCCTTGGCTGCGGCGAACACCCCCTCTCTCGCGTCTATGGTCCCTGACACTCCCTTGTTGTAGGGAGTGTTTGATGTAATATTTGATGAATCTATGGCTAGACGATGTTCTTGTTTGTGCAATCCACGTGCCAGATCTACCATCAGCTGATCCCAATTGACTTGACCTCGAACATCCTGATGTGGGAGTTAGAGCTCATCGGCATGTATTGCTTGTTCGAGTGCAAAGAGATGCAACAGGTGGGTGGGAGGCTAGGAATAAAAATTTCATAATGGTATTCCCAGAACCCTATTGAGAACATCTCCTCAAATGTTTGGTTGTAGCAAGAAGGTAAGTACTTGATGCATGCATACCAAGAGTAGATGATGTTGATGGAGGGGGTTTGGTTCATATCATATGCTAGATCACGATTTCCTTTAGAAAACCCTAGGGCTGGAATATATGGAGCTTGGAGTTTCTGGAAAGTTTTGAACACTTCTATCATTACCTTGAAAATCTTCATACACATCTTTGCGGCAATGTTCCGCACACTCTTGAATCGTGTAAACCAGTGGCATATAGTAGATATCATATAAGCCACAGTGGGTGTCCCTTTGAGTGGAGCAAAGTAAGGATAGTTGAACCAATCTGAAGACCCTTTATTATTTTGAACTTTGATTGCAAATGCCTGCTAGGATTTGCAATGAGCAATAGGATAGTAATAAGGGTTATATTTGATGTATAATGGCATATTTGACCATGTGTGCATCGTTTTACGATAATCTTTCAATAGTCGCATGCACCAATTTGGTTGAGAAATGGATCTTGCCTCTGCCTTCTCAGTCAAATCATCTAGCTTGAATTGAGTAGCAAGTATGGGTGCCTCTTCATTTTTGCATTATAATTTGCCAATAATACAAAGTATGGCATGTATTGTTATTCTGATGTTGTGATGAGGCATGTGATAACTTTTGGAAATAAGCGAACTTGAGGACCGTTTCTTCCAGATTTGACATTGATTGGATTGTACTACTATCCTATCTCCATGATTCTAGCCTATCTATTCTACTCGCTTGAGCCAATCAAGTGCTTCAATTTCAAAAGTATCTCTACCCTCTTTAGTGATGTGCCCTCTTGGTACTAGCAAGGGTTTGTATGGTTCTTTAAAGGATTCTTCAACAGGGATTCCCACGACCGTGTTTGGCTCTGGTTCTTCAATTCGAGAAGGTGGCCTCTCCTATTGTAATAGCCTTGTTTGGAGATCTTCAACCTATTTCCTAAGGGTTTTCACTTCCTCTGTATTTTGTGAGAGGGTGGTAGCCTCCGACCTAGATGTGCTCATTGTGTTCAATTGCTTCTTGAGGTATGCACACTCATTTTCTAGCTTTTCATATGACTCTAGAAAGCTAGCATGCTCCTTGAGTAATATTCTGATGTCGTCTGAGGGAATAACTTGAAACTTTGTAGGGATTATGGTTGTGCATGGTGTTCCTTCCGTAGCAGCTTCGAGATTATCTTGCTTCTGCTATTGGAGTCTCTTATTTTCCTCCATCACTCTAGACATATGCTTCCTGAGAAGCCCTAGATTCCATCATAGTTTTGGGTTGGTTAGATTTTTCTCCTGTAGCATTGTCTCCAAGTCTTTGAGGGCTTGGTGATCCACATCGGGTACCTTGGACTCGAGTTCTGCATAATCTTGTTGTAGTGTGAAGTATTATTCCTGGAGTGCTTCATCGTGTGCTTGCAAAGTTGTGACATGTGCTTGTAATCTATGAGATTATGCCTAGAATGGAGCATTCCGATCTTCCGGTGGTTGATAGTCATGTTGAAGTTGTCATACACATTGAATTATCATGTTGAATGTATTATTTACATGTGCATATGCAAAGAAGATAGTGTTTAATGCAAGGGGAGTGGGAATGCGAATAGGCGTGATGGATGTAGTGCATGATGGTACTCGTGATGTTGGTGGAGGGGGAACCGGGGATGATAGAAGTGTGGGGGTTGGAGTAGTTGCAATGGGTGGAGAAATGTCCATAGGATCAGACAATCTGGTGCATGTGGGAGCTACCATGTAAGTGGGAATGCTAGATAACATGGACGTGGTGTCTATGTAAAGTGAAGTGGATGTGAGTGTTTGTGAACCTTACATTTGTGTGGTGGAAACATGAATGAAATTTTCCATGAATGACACGGTGGGGTGGGGCTATGGTGGCGATTGAGGTATAGGGGAACATGGATGAGGTGAATGGAAAGTATGGATCATGGGAAGACGAATGTGTGAATAGGGGTAAGCAAGGGTACCTAAACTACCTTCTGTGGGTTTCAGGTGTCCTTCTATAATAGGTATGAAGGGGTGTCCGATGGCAAGCTCTATAGACAAAAATGGAGAAGTAAAAAGAAGGTTGGTGATAGAAGAAAAGAGCGTTGCCGTAGAGGTTGTTTCATAGAAGGAAAAGGAGGTTGATGAGGTAGGGGTTTGGGTAGTGGTTATTAATACTACAATGTTTTCATCAGTGGTAGGAGGCGGAGGTGGGGGTTATGAGGGAGATGGGGGTGTTGAGCTGAAATAGGCGAGGTTTGTACAAACGTTTTCGTAGTAAGATCTATAGTGGTTGTTGGGGTGGTCGTTGGTTCTGTGGTTGTTTATGGTTCAGATATGGGTATCCGTATGTCTTTGCCTACCCATGGCCTTGTTTCCACTCTACATTTGTCATATGAATCGATTGTTGCAATGCTATGTGTATGGTCTCTTGAACTTCTAAGGATTCTATTAGTAACTTGAGTGTATTGATGAACTAAGGATCCACCCCTTCATCTGCAAGGATTTGATCTATTAATGCTTGGCCTGATGCGAATCAAACTCGATGCCTTTCTTGCACTACCTTGATTGTATCGTATAATCTTTGTAACTGCGGTGTATACGTTGGAGCACCTACAAGTTCACACACTTCTTGTTCCTCTTCTTGATGTATTCCCTCATGTTCATCATCACCTTCTTCAGATTCTTCATCTTCATTACCATCTTGACCATCTTCTTCATCCTCATCAACTATAGTAACCGGCACTTGGTATGTGGTTGCTTGTGGTTAAGAGCATTCCACCAATTGTTCCTCACCTGACTCAATATTCATCTCTCTTAAGATCTTCTCAAAATCCTCATTGGTGAGCACTTCTAGGTGTACTCCTCCACAGAATTCAAGGTCTGTGGGGATTGGCAGAAATATCAAGCTTGGGCCCTGAGAGCTATGTCTTGGGAGGCAGTGTGAATGGGCATACACGTCGAGGTGGGGGAGTGACATATGGGGTTAGAGTGGCTCCTCATTGTTGAGCACATGGTACTACTCCTCGCATCCTCTTTGACGGGGGTCGTGTGGATGTTCGACCTTTGAACTCTTGTACCCTACTCCACATTAGAGCCCTCTCAATTGGAATGTCATAAGCCAAACATCAATAAATGATCCTGTTCATGACAGAACATCCATACAATACTCACTTGCATGGCCATCATTTGTGTGCCAAGTGGATCTAATCAATGATCTAGTGAGATGGGTCAAAATGTTGCATGCACATTCTCAGGTGAACTACAATGTTTGGTGTCATGACCAACATATCTTTTAGCTTTGTGAGGTTTCTAGTTATCATGCTATCTGGTACTACAATGTCCTTCTCAATAGGTATGTGCATTTCTTTCATATCCAGAGCGTCCCATACTAGGTTATTGGTTAACTTGAACCTCTTCAATTCATTGGCCCTAGTTAGCCATGAAAGCACAAAGGTGCTTGAAGCTTGCGGATGCTTGCTAGGATTCAGGGTGTTGATAAGATAATATCATCTCATGAAGTCAGGTTTGGGGAGCTTAGCACCAAAGTATGCATCTAATCCTGCTTTTTGACACACTAGGCATAGTGCTTCTGCATTCTATAACTTCTCAAACCTCATGAAAAAATGGTACTTTCTCCACTTGCGATTGAACTCTAGCTCTGCGTCCCAAAGGTATGAGCCCTCACCCAATGATCCTGCTACTTCACTAAACCAATGAGAATTTTTGCCAATGTGCATGTTGTGGTTGCTCGGGGGGTCTTGTATGGGTATGATCTGTATAGGCCACAAGTCTTTTGGTCTCTCATTTGTCTCAAGCATGACAGGTAAGCTCTCCATATGGACAACTTGCTATCTTGAGCCTGTCTGAGAGCTACTTCCTACTACTTCACCCATGATGGCGTCGGATGATTTCTTATCTGTTGTAAAAAGAAAATCATATTAGCATTGCATAGGAAACAAGATAATATTGTGTTCCCTCTACAATGCCAACATGTTGTTCTCTAAGGTTAGAGGTTAATTAAATTGGTGTATTGTGTGTGTGAGAGAGAGCTAGGAAGTTAGTAGTGTTCCTATATCCATACTCTGGTTATGCACTATACTCAAATGCATCTATTTCCCTGCACACTAATTTACATGGTTGGGTCGAGGGGTTTATTGCATGGTTTAACTCTCCAAATTTTCTTTGTGGGATCGTGGCTTTTGACTATGATGATCTTTACATGTTTTTTAAATATGTCTTCTTGGATTTGGGACTTTTTGGGTACCCATTTCCAGATAGTCCTAGGTGTGATTTCAGGTGTGGATTTGTTCACTGCAGATGTTTGCCATGGTGTATTACGTGAGCATTTGTGAGTGGTGATTCGAGTGTATGAGCCTATGTGTAGCTATTTGAGCTAATAAGCAAGTATTAGGCACCCAAATGTGTCATGCATTGGGGTCAGCCTTCATCGACCACTTTGGAATCCAAGTAGAAATAGTCTGGCTTGGTTGATTCCTGGCATACTCCTTCATTGTAGTCCTTGCCTGACTAATTTGCACAAAAGCTATCGCATGATTTTCATGGAGATATTGTACGAGGGCTTCAACACTTTATAATGAGACCTCTTGGGTCATTGTAATTATCACTCAAGGAGTTCAAGGCTCTAGACGTGGTGATCAAGGAGGTTCTCTACTTGGAGGAAGTGTTCTTACACACTTGGAGGAAGTGTGTTCTACATGTGGTGGTTATTTGGAGGAGTTAGTGTCAACCAACCATCAGCATCACTTGCTCATATACTGTGAGACGTAAGAAGTCCTAGATCTATCCTTACTTTTTATTCACTAGTTTTTTACTTAGGGATAATCAAAATTAGGCTTTGTTGTCAAACAATTCTAAAATGTTCATATTCTCCATGTTCTCACACACACACATACGCATCATACCTCCTAGGCACTTTACACAATCTCTTGTATTTAGTTCCTATTTCTACCTAGATTCATATATTGTGACTTTGTATAATATTCACACATTGTAATTGGAATATAAGATAGTTTGGGTGAGCATCCTAGCTTACCATACACTTTCAATGATCTTGTCTATTCTCTCTCTATCTCTCACTCATGTTCTTTTTTTATTATTAGGGTGTGTATGCTAAGGTTCATTTTCACTCTAGCACAATGGCAAGAACCAACATGAGGAGATCCACCTCATAATTGTCAATCTGGAAAGACATGAGGAGGGTATGATGACCATGAGCAAGTGAGATGCACAAGTGCGTGAGTGAGAAGCACGCAAGCATGCACACACATACACGCACGTGCACACATGACAAGACAAAGAGATGGAGCAATGGAATTTTCAATTATCCAAAAACAAGATTACAAGATCTTTTTCATTCAACTGCCAATTTGCTAGCCCCAAAAATGAGCTCTCTAGTTGCTTTTATAGTTTTAGGCTACCTTTTGGTCCTGTGGAAACCTAGTGTCTGACCTAGTTTAAAATAACGTTCCTTGGAAAAGGGGAGTTTAATCTACCAAAAAAGGTATTTACAATGTTCATAGAGTGATGAAAATCACTATTGAAAAAGATTTATCTTTAAAAAAATGGGTAGGCCTAGTTGCCCGATTTTTGTTGAATGTTCTACCTGCTTGGTCCTACTTGACTCTCCCTCTATTGAGACTCTCTTCAATGACTTCCCTATATTGTACTCCCTTGGTTGCCTTCGATGCTGCGAACATCCCCCTCTCTCGCGTCTATGGTCCCTGATACTCTCTTGTTGTAGGGAGTGTTTGATGCAATATTTGATGAATCTATGGCTAGACGATGTTCTTGTATGTGCAATCCACGTGCCAGATCTACCATCAGCTGATCCCAATCGACTAGACCTCGAACATCCTGATGTGGGAGTCATAGCTCATCGGCATGTATTGCTTGTTCTAGTGCAAAGGGATGCAACTTCCTCTTCTTGATGTCTTCGGTCATTTTCATCATTGCCTTCTTCAGATTCTTCATCTTCATCATCTTCTTCATCCTCATCAACTATAGTAACCGGCACTTGGGATGTGGTTGCTTGTGGTTAAGAGCATTCCACCAATTGTTCCTCACCTGACTCAATATTCATCTCTCTTAAGATCTTCTCAAAATCCTCATTGGTGAGCTCTTCTAGGTGTACTCCTCCACAAAATTCAAGGTTTGTGGGGATTGGCAGAAATATCAAGCTTGTGCCCTGAGAGCTATGTCTTGGGAGCCAGTGTGAATGGGCATACACGTCGAGGTGGGGGAGTGAAATATGTGGTTAGAGTTGCTCCTCATTGTTGAGCACATGGTACTACTCCTAGCATCCTCTTTGGTGGGGGTCGTGTGGATGTCCGACCTTTGAACTATTGTACACTACTCCACATTAGAGCCCTCTCAATTGGAATTTCATAAGCCAAACATCAATAAATGATCTTGTTCGTGAAACTACATCCATACAATACTGACTTGCATGGCCATCATTTGTGTGCCAAGTGGATCTGATCAATGATCTAGTGAGATAGGTTAATGGTTAGGTTCTAAGCCTTGGCAAGGTATAAACTGAACCAAATCTTCTTATGTGGCATGATGAACCTATCTTTTGTTGGGAATGCAAAATATTGCATGCACATTCTTAGGTGAACTACAATGTTTGGTGTCATGACCAACATATCTTTTAGCTTTGTGAGGTTTCTAGTTATCATGCTATCTAGTACTAGAATGTCCTTCTCAATGGGTATGTGCATTCCTTTCATATCTAGAGCCTCCCATACTAGGTTATTGGTTAACTTGAACCTCTTCAATTCATTGCCCCTAGTTAGCCATGAAAGCACAAAGGTGCTTGAATCTTGCGGGTGCTTGCTAGGAGTCAAGGTGTTGATAAGATAATAGCATCTCATGAAGTCAGGTTTGGGGAGCTTAGCACCAAAGTACGCATCTACTCGTGCTTTTTGACACACTAGGCATAGTGCTTCTGCATTCTATAACTTCTCAAACCTCATGAAAAATTGGTACTTTCTCCACTTGCGATTTAACTCTAGCTCTGCCTCCCAAAGGTATGAGCCCTCACCCAATGATCGTGCTACTTCACTAAACCAATGACAAGGTTTGCCAATGTGCATGTTGTGGTTGCTCGGGGGGTCTTGTATGGGTATGATCTGTATAGGCCACAAGTCTTTTGGTCTCTCATTTGTCTCAGGCATGACAGGTAAGCTCTCCATATTGACAACCTGCTATCTTGAGCCTGTCTGAGAGCTACTTCCTACTACTTCACCCATGATGGCATCCGATGATTGCTTATCTGTTGGAAAAGAAAATCATATTAGCATTGCATAGGAAACAAGATAATATTGTGTTCCCTCTACAATGCCAACATGTTGTTCTCTAAGGTTAGAGGTTAGTTAAATTGGTGTATTGTGTGTGCGAGAGAGTTAGGAAGTTAGTAGCGTTCCTATATCCATACTCTGGTTATGCACTATACTCAAATGCATCTATTTCCCTGTACACTAATTTACATGGTTGGGTCTAGGGGTTAATTGCATGGTTTAACTCTCCAAAGTTTCTTTGTGGGATCGTGGCTTTCGACTATGATGATCTTTACATGTTTTTTAAATGTGTCTTCTTGGATTTGGGACTTTTTGGGTACCCATTTCCAGATAGTCCTAGGTGTGATTTCAGGTGTGGATTTGTTCACTACAGATGTTTGCCATGGTGTATTATGTGAGCATTTGTGAGTGGTGATTCGAGTGTATGAGCCTATGTGTAGCTATTTGAGCTAATAAGCAAGTCTTAGGCACCCAAATGTGTCATGGATTGGGGTCAGCCTTCATTGACCACTTTGGAATCAAAATAGAAATAGTCCGACTTGGTTGATTCCTGGCATACTCCTTCATTGCAGTCCTTGCCCGAACAATTTGTCTCCTGCATCTTTGGGGTTTTGTGATTAGAGCAGAGGGTTGTTCTCCCTTGCGTATCCAGATCTGCTTCACAGTTTGAGTCCTCTTGCTTCACGCTCTCCATTGTTTAGGAGCATAGGCTGTCTGCTTCCTCTGCTTCGTGTACTCCTTTGGTTGCTTTGTCTCTATCACTTTTGAAAAAGAAGGGGGTTCCACCGAATCCCTAACTCCTTTGTTGAGAACCTCATCCTTCTGCATCATAGAGTTTTGGATAAGAATTGCATCATTATCTTCATGTGTACTCCTAGAAGGACCAGTAGTTGGTGCCTTTCCTAGTTCCTTGAGTTCTTGATTTTCTAACTCAATGGTGATGCAATTTTTATTTACGCACACTTGAAGAATTACACTTCTTAGTTTCAGGTTGACTGCATGTTCATAAATCCATTCTTGACCCAAGACAAGAGGTTTAGTGAGATCCTCATCTTGACACACTAGCACCTTCACTGTCATAAGAACATCTTGAAGGTAGATGGGAAGCTCCACCTTGCCCATGCAAGGGGTTTCCACACCTCCCAATCCTATGACATATGCTTCTATAGGATCAACTTTTAATGAAAATGCTTGAAAGTGAGAAAGGCAAACTGCACTACTGGTTGCAACTTAGTCAATCAAGGCTCTTACAATCCTGGCATTGTTTCCTTGTCCTACTTCAAGGGTCGCAAAAGGATGTCAATCAATAATTTGAGGGGAATTTACACCTTATGCTTTACACATGGCAATGTGGTATCGTGGAGAGTCATGAGTATCTGATCTAGGCTCATTTCTACCTTGTCTTCTTGATTTCATTCGTCGGATGCATTCTAAAGCTTCTGCTTGTGCTTTGCATTTCATCTATGAGGGGTTCTTGACATACTTTTATTCTACATCCACTTATGTAACTAGGTAGCATATCACCTTCTAGACTAGCTAATTGAACTGTTCCACTTGTGGAGATCCTATTGATGATCATAGGTCCATACCCTCACTTTTCCAACTTCCATGCATGTTTCTTTAAGGTGTATATTAGGACTAAATCTCTCACTTTCAAGCCTTTATCCTTCACATGTGCATAAAAGTAAGTCTTTTTCCTTTTCATAGCTACACAAATTCTTGTTGCTACTCTCAATCTTGTTTCACCTAAGTGTTTCATATCAAAGATTCTAGATGAGAGCTCGTAGCCCGTCCATTGATGCTCTTGTGCTAATTTCAATGGGGGTGTCAAGAAGTCTAATGGTCACACTGCATTTTGTCCAAATAGCATATGAAAGGATGTGGCTTGGAGCACCGTTTTATAGTCTACTCGATATGCCCAAACATCATGGTGTAGCTATTTGTCCCAATCAAAGCATTTATTATTCACAAATCTAGTGAGAACATTACAAAGTATCTTGCGAACCACCATGAATTCTTGTAACAAGTATTCAATAACCTCATTCAAGAAGTCGGTGCCACGATCACTCACTAATTCTATTGGCAAACCATATCTCATAAATATGTTCTCAAATAGGAACTTGGTTGTGGTGTGCATGTCATTCTTTCTTGTAGCTTTCACTTCTACCCATTTAGTTAGATAATTGGTAGCCACATTGATGTATTCAGCATGTGAACTCTTCGCTGGGGGATTAATAAGACTGACAAAGTCTATTCCCCACTTAGAGAATGCACGTCCTCCCATCATGGGTTTTAGTGGCATCTCATCCTTATGTATCGGGTATGGATTTTGCTGACAAATGTCCTTCTCTTTCCATAGTGGTATAATTTCATTCAGCTGTGTTCAATTGTCTTCTTGCATAAGCAATGGAAGATCCATGTTACCTTCACTAATAGGTTGTGCATAATTGGATGCATCCACATGGACATGAAATGACTTTTTCCAATCTAGTGTAGTCAAGATTGGTGCTAAACATAGTCGTCGCTTAAGCTCATTAAAGGAGTTTTCACATTTGTATGTGCATGCAAAGTTAGTCAAAAGGGAATACATAGGCTTTGCAATGATTGCATACATATGAATGAAACGTCGATAATAGTTGCAATGCCCATGAAAGATTGTACTTGATATTCTCAGGCCTATGTAGCTCTACAATTGTTCTAGCTTTCTCCTCATCTGTGGATATGCCATTCTTTGACACTGTGTCCTAGAATATTGCCTTGCCTAACCATAAAAGCACACTTTTTTGGGTTCAGGCATACCTGATATTCTCTAGATTTATTAAATATTTTTCTTAGCTCAGGTATATGTGTTTTTCTAATGTTGGAACGAGCACATAGATCATCAACATAGACTTCCACGTTTTTATGCAAGAAATCTTTAAACACATGATATATTAGCCTCTAAAAAGCTAGCGCATTGGTAACACCAAATGGTGTTACCCGAAATATGAATATGCCCCACTCTGTGGAAAAAGTTGTCTTATGCTGATCCTCAATGGCCACTTGATTGTAGCAAGAGAACCCATCAAGGAAGCTGTATACTTCCTTGTTTGCTACTCTCTCTAATATGTGCTTAGTGATAGGGAGTGGATAACTATCTCTAACAGTGGTTGTGTTAACCTTCTTCAAGTTAATGCAAACACATAAATCGGCATTCTTTTTGGGCACCACTACAATGGGGGACACCTATTTAGTGTGCTCGATCTCATAGATGAATCCAGCATCTACCAACCGATCAATCTCTTCCTTGATCTTGGTAGCATAGTTATCGTTATATGTGTATGGCTTCTGCTTAGAGGGTTTTGCATCTGAGGTCATGGGAATTGTATGTTAGCATATGTCAAGGTCTACACCTTTTAGATCCTTGTAACTCCATGCAAACATGTCTCTATATTCTCTTAACAATTCTATCAACTTCTTCTCCTCTTCTTTAGTCAGGTCATGTCCTATGTATGTGCATTGTTCTTCACCTCTTGGTCATGTCCTATGTATGTGCATCATTCTTCACCTTCTTCTATGGTCATAATAATTTTCTTAGTTGTCTCTTTATTATTATAGGCTTCTCCTATGATTGCTTCTCGTTTAGGCATTCTTATCATGACTTTCCTATCTTCCATCTCATACTTCTTAAAAATTTCAGGGACTTCAAACAATGATTCCTCCTCTTCTAGTGGGAGTTGCCTTCTTTCCTTTCTTACCTTCACTCTTGGGGATTACCTGTGTGGCTAGCCTCACATCATTCATGAGCTCTTCTCATCCTTGAGGGTTAGCTTCTACCATGTACAGGAATTCCTCTTCTGACACACAAAAAGGATCCATAATAATTGACTCCAAATCGGAGTCACTTTCTTGTTCAATTTCTTCTGTGCTAGGCTCGCACTCTTCGATAACTGAATCACACATAATTGGCTCTATCGTGAAGACTAAAATGCCATAGCCATCTTCATCACAGTGTGGTATTCATTGTTCTTCATTGATGGCTACATCCATTGTGGCTAAGATTTCTTCCCAACCATGAGGCTGAAATTCTTCATCCGGAAATACTACAAGTGCATGGGTTGGGTTATGAATTGATCTATGAGTTTCCTTCCCACTTACCTCTCAGGCTTTTTCTCTTTTCTCTTCTTCTACTGCCACTTTGCACATCCATAAGTGAGTGTCTTCATGCATCCATGAGGATCTTAATCATATGAAATGCACTTACTCCATGTTATCTGTGGCTCTATGGATGGGATTCCAATGTATAGGTGGCATGTCTCTATGAGAGTGGTCCTTGAGATTGACTTTAGTGGTAACACCTAAGTGTTAAAGATATAAGGAATTGGTTCCCTAATTTTGTACTACTTGCAATTGTCTCATGAATGATCTTCCCAAAATCATCTCATAGGCTTGGTTTTTGCTAAAGTCACATATGGGAAAAGTATGCTCAGACTCTACACCACAAGTTGTGAGAGTTATCCCTTCTAGTAGCCCTAAGAGTCTCTTATATGTGACCATCAGCCATCGATAATTTCATTCTCATTGGCTTGAGTGTTGGCTTGCCCCAACGCTTCCATAAGGAAGTGGTAACAATTGCAACTCTTGTGCTTGAGTCCAAAATTGCCTTGGTCGTATAACCTTTATGAGTGATAGGAAGGTATGTGTTTCCTTCTTCTCCTTCACTCATATCTCCTATCTTATCCAAGGGTATTTCTGGCATTGTTATATGATATCCTACTTGAGAATGGGTTTTTGCTACTTTAGGCACTTGATTAGATACATGTTTCCACAATTCTAGTTTAACCTTGAGTAGCTCCTCTAAAGTGAGATTGCACTGCACTTTAGTATTCTTTACTACCTCTCTGTTTCTAGGCAAGACTGAGTCTTCATTCCTTATCATGAGAATGGGTGCTCTCATACATGTGGAATTTACTTCCCAAGGACCTGTGAAATTGGGTAATTCTTGTATGGAATTAGACTCGAAGCCTAATCCTTCACTTGAATGGGTATCCTCTTGTTCTTCATAAATAGAAGGAATTTCTTGTGGAAAATGGCCATGTAGGTCATCCATAAGTTCAATAGGAGGAGGATTCTCACTTTCTTTTGCCCATTCCTCTTCCTAAACTTCTCGAAGAAATTCTTGGGAGTACTGATTCATAGAAGAAGAGGTGTCTAGTTCAATGGAATTAGGCACATAACCTTCCTTGGGAGGAATGCTTATTCTTTCACTTGCCTTGTCCTTACCCTGGGAGGTGGCTTCCTTTCCAAATTTTGTATTTAACCTCTCCAATCTTTCTAATAGTCCATCGAAATGTAATCGAGTCTTAGTTCAACTAGAGTTATTGAAGAGACAGCTATGCTCAAATATGGTTTGAGCCAATTCTACCATTTTAACACAAAGCTTGGTTCTTTCAATCTCTAGGTCAGCTCTAGGGTGACACTTTTCATGTTCTCTCATGTTTGGACCTTCTTGGATTCTGGCTTGATATGCTATAAGCATCATGTCTAGGTCTTCAAGAGTGGGGTCTGCTGAGGCTGATCCTTCTCTAGGTGGTGGTGGGGTTATATGACGTGAACTTGAAGATTGTGTATTAGAAGGTGATGGGAATGGCGGGGGTGGTGGTGCGTGAGAGTGCATTTGAGATGTGAGTTCCATTATCTTGGCTTTTGTTTCTCTTAAGGTTTCCTCAAGTTCGCTCATTTTCTTAGACCATTGTCTCTTCATTCACTCACAGCTATCCTTCCAAGCGCTCATCCTTTTCTTAGTTATAATTTCAGTCTTGTTGAGCTCTGAACTCTTTTCATGTCCTAAGCCTTGGCCTTGCTTAAAGTATTATTATCCTTGGAGTGAAAAACCCATAGATCGAGCTGAATGATGGTGCTTAAAGCTATGGTGGCAATTGACTCCTCGCATATGTACCATATTCAAAAAACATGGTTCGGGTAGAGTTAACAATATAACACTAAAAAAAAGAGAAAAATAGATAAACCAACAAAGTATAAAATTAAGTTAATGCTTTTCTCTAAGACACAATATGCCTCATTTCGGTAACGAAACAGCTCATGTGGGAAAGTGGAAAACTATACATGCGACAGATTTGCAATAGAGAAGAACCGACTCAACTTTCATTATCGCTCATACTTCTTTCAATGTTTTGTGTAAAAGGAAGAAACAGTATTTCGGACACAATCAAAGTTTCATCATACAGTAAACTTCAAATTTAGCCTTAAGATAAAAATGGTTTACTCTCGGCTTAAACCATGGTAACAGAACTTCAACACGAAGTTTTCAAACAAGTTAATAAGAGTACATTACATTAACGTCAAAAGCATGTATTGTTCCAATGATTGGATATGAATGAATTTTCAAATCAAGAAACTTTGACCAAATAGCAAACCTTACACCATTCTCCCACAAACTCTTGACTGATTTAGCATGCTTCACTTCCGACCTTCTTCTTTTGTTTACCTTTCCAACTTCAAGAGGATCAGCTGCTTCTATTGACTTTCTCTCACAGGCTGACCAGATGGTTTGTCGCCTTCCTCCCTCTAACGAAAGGAAATTTTCTTGTCCAAGTTAAAAATCTTACATATCATTAATTTTCTATATTAGAGATGAACACTTGCAAATAAGTCGATGTGCATGAGCTTCTTGTGTGTATCTCATGGTCTCAAGTAAATCTTCCATTCTCACTTGAACTCGATCTAATAAAAACATGTGTTGAAGCTCCTGTCTTGAAAACAATTCCCGTTCACGAAACACAACTGCCGCCCAGCCGTCTTCTGAAGCTATTGAAAGGACAACACGATACGCAGAAGAGAACTGTCTTGTCAGCCTCATCTGTTTTATGACCTCTAGTGGTACGTGAACAAAACATCTTCTTTAAATAAAGAAAAGTACAAGAGAAGGGGACTAGTGTCGGGAGAGTAGGCTAATGTCGAACTTCCTTTATATTAAAAAAAACATCTTCTTTACTTGTCCCAATTCCTAGAGGCTCTGCCAGATTGTGGGAAAGAAAATAAGTCTTCAGAAACATATCAGTTGCAAGCAAGCTCTGCTGGAGAAGCGATCCGCTGCTCTGCAACTCTCTGGAACACCATTAGAGGGGAGGTGCTATGGAAAATCTGGCGGGAAAGATGTGCTTTTAACTTTGGTGACTCCCCCAAAGAGTGGTCAATTGAGAAACCGTTGTTCCTCCTTGGCAAAAAGATCGTTAACTGTAAGAAATCCCCCCCGCCCCCCCTTCAGACATCATCAAGTGCTCCTTTTGATCAACAACAAGCTTAAACCCAAGTGGGCCCCACATGAGAGGATGAGAGGGCGATTAACCTTCTTTCTAATGCCATCTAAACTCTGTAAAAGCTACCCGTGCTTTGTGGGATCTGGGGGTCCCGTGGGCACTAGTCCCCTGTTCTTGTACTTTTCTTTATTTAATTCAAGTCCGGGAGAGTAGGCTAAAGCCGAACTTCCTTTATTTAAAAAAAAAAAAAAAGAAATTGCCAACCCCCCACCGAGAGCACACTCCTCTTTCACCTAGCATCCTTTAAACATTTTAGATCCCGCATGCCCACACCAGAATAGCAAGTCATGTTCTGCGATGCCTCTCGACCAGTGTTGTATTTTGATGGTCGACCATGCCCTTCAATTTTGAAGGCTATGTACAGATCATACCTCTATTTGCTGATTTTAATGTATTTTCTGAAGGTCGTATAAAAATTTTGACCTTATTTTACGGTAAAAAATGGCCAAAACGGGCAATACGGCCGTCAAAAATCAACACTGCTCTCGACTCATCCCCTAGACGTCATATCCTTCACGACTTTATAATGCACATGCCATTGCGATCAAATACAAACATATATGTATTTATTTTATAATTGTGTTTATATATGCATATTTATAATCGGACATGAGTATGAGTTGATGATAGTATTTTATGGAGGCCCACATGCTCTAAAAAAGGCAATCATATGGAAACATTGATGACTTATGCCATGCTGAAACACAAATGCAAGTGAAAATGATAAAAAACACTATCTCATCACGAATCCCTTTATGCATAGAATTCACAAAGACTCTTTGCATCCATAAGCGTCAACTATCTCTCCTCATTATTTGATCCCATTTGGTGTATGTTTCCATCTTCCCAATGCAACCTATAAAGTTTACTTAGATAATCATTTAAGTTCACTCATATATATCTTTGAAAGTGCTTGGATTTGGCACTTGCTATTTGATTTCCAGGCCTTGTTTTCTAACCCGATAACATCCAGCCACTCTCTACTTGTATATCTTCTGGATGCACCAATGTTAAGATAAGCTTTAAACAGATGCTTCATAATCAATTCCCATGCTTCAATTTTGGATCACGACCACATCCACCCCTCTGAACTTGTGCATTCTTCGGATATGCCAACCTGCATACATAACAAACAAACACAAAGAAGCATCAAGTAGTCATGGGTGAATTTACATCATCTTTAAAAGAAACAACAAGCACATGCTTATCTCAAAAAAAAATTATTGAGTTTTCTACCAGCTTTGGCAATAAAGTAGATACAAGTATCACATTCAACCTATTATGTTACAGTCAATATAGACAGACCAAAAATCATATGAATGAATTGTAAGCTTCGTAGCTCTTCCATTCACTCAAGCCGCTCAGATCGAGTAGCTTATCCCAAGCACATGTGTATAATAATCCCTACTAACCTGGTTTGTGGGATTGCAATTTGTTTCTCCTGATGATCTCTTATCGTCCAAACCCCCATCAAATCTTTTTTCTTATTTTTGTTTTATTTTTCCTTTTCTTTGCACTTCATCCTAGCTCAACCCTTTTTGCTTTTATTTTTAATGATTTATTCTTTTATTTACACAAGTCGGCCTATGCCAAATCGGGTGCGACTCATGGGCTTGTCCATCCAGACAAGTTTGCCCCACTTTTCTATCCACATGACATAGCACTGGATGCATAGTGCTTGCCCCATATGAAATCGATGTTAGCTCTTGGCTCTAACAACCCAGCTAGAGTGACTTCATCTACCTATTAATCCGTTTAGGTGCATGATAGCATATAGGTCAAGCCAGACGATGAAACTAGCTTTGGTTCATGGCCCTGATCACCCATCCAGGGTAGCTCCACCCACCTACTAGCCAATCACAGTGCACTAATGGCACATACACATACATATATAAATGGCTGATATATGAAGGCTTATCTAAATCATAATCTATATGAAGGTAGAATCAAGCGAAGGATCAAAAGTAGGAAACAAAGAATCCCACTAATGAGGCATCACGTATCCTAGCATATACAAACACTCATTTTAAGTCTTATCTTCACTTTCCCAGGTCTTCCCTCCCGAAAGCTCTAGTCTGCTAACCAATTCTATTCATATTAACTCTTGGCATTTATGCGTCGCACATAATCATAATAGATATATGAAATTCTTAATATATTTAATTCCCTTAGCATTTATGCATTTCTTTATATATCACATGCTCGTAACATGTAGTCTTCATATATACATGTATAGAGAAAAAAATTGAAACAAAGACATATCACCTATGTGGAGTTAGTAGCTCCTTTGATATCTGCATTCTCGATCATCTCCATTTTCCTCATTCTGAGTCCTTATTCTTCACTTGCTAACCTGAGATTCCTATTTCTTCTAAAAAAAATCAATGAAAATTATTAGGCATGTATCATCTCATTATATACAACTTATTCACATTATTTAACTTAGTTTAAGAATTCTTTCTAGAATTCTTGGTTGAAATGAAACACGACCATACAACACACATATACACACATGACAAAGCACAAGGTTAGAAGACTTTACTCACTTTTATTTATGTACAATAGCAATTGTTGGCTTCCAAGCTTGTAATCCTTCGTTTTATTCCTCTTAACTCTTAAAATTTTTATTGAAAAAAAATGTAAACATACTCAAAAACATGTATATACATAAGGTCTTATATTATTATCTTCCAAAGGAAGAAAATATTCAAAGATAAAACCATCAATTGTCTCCTCATTTACTGGAATATTCATAAGCATGGGAACCAAATAAGTGGACATAAAAATATAAATCAAAGGCTGATCTACAGGTATATTTCTAGTTTGATTTAAAACTATCCTAGAAGATGCTTCTGCTTCAATAGAAGAGTTTGCCTTCATGATTAACAACTGAACTATAGCTTTTTCTCTCTCTCTCTACAATCATACCTACAGGAAAAGAAACATTAAAAAGTAAACCAACATATGATATTTATATATATCAACATGCATACATGCACACACACTTATTTTAATCAACACACACTTACTCACACTTTTGCACATGCACATTATTCTTCTTAGAGGTCAGAATTCTTTTTATTGGACATATAAAAATTTGACCTCTTAATCATTATTATTTATATACATTCATCAATATATAGATTCATACATATAAAATTTATTTATTCTCAAGATCCAATCATATTTCTTCTTCATCTTGAACCTCTTCAGTAATTTCCTCAACTTCTTCATCTATCAAAGTTTCATAATTTTCATTTTCTCTTCTTTAAAAAAGTTTGATTCTTTTTTTAGCAGTCAAGTCTTTTAGCTTTGTTCCATCTAGCTCTCTAAGTGAGTATGTGCCATTGTTAAACACTTTGCATATCATGTAAGGTCCAAACCACCTCTTTACTAATTTATGTTGGGCTTCATATTGCATCTCTAACAAACTATCATAGACAAGCACCCAATCATCTTCATTTAACTTTTTGGGCTTCAATCTATGGGACTTTCCAAATGCTATTTTATTAATCTTTTCTCTTGATGCTCTAAGTTTGACCACAACTTCTTTGATTAGGTTCCTTCCTCTTTCCAATTATAGGATTCATATTGCTTGAAGATCCTTTCTTGACATCTCATCTTCCTAGGGCAATGAGGTGCATGCTAGAGCATGTGACTCTATCGGTAGTATAGGTTTCTAATGGTACATTAGTTTTGATAGCATATACAATAGTCCTTGTGCACATCATCCTATCTGCCCACAATGCGAAAGGAAGATACTTGGGAAAATTCCTTATTTTTCCTTTGTAGGCTTTAGCCAAGGCTTTAATGATTGGAGGATGTCCACATTAAATTGTCCCACTGGCTTCCAGATTATATGCTATGGTGAGTGATAGCCTAATACTATATTTTTCAAACAAATCCTTTGCTTCATGAACGTCAACCTCATTTCTATTAGCAACTATCTTTTCAACATACCCAAACATGCTAAGTACATCTTCTAGTACAAACTTACATACATTACTTGTGGTTTTCGTTCTTAGAGCCCTCCCTTCAACATGATTAGTCAAATCTTCTCTTGTCAATAGAATGTATTGTATCTGTTGTATCCCTAGAGGCATTGTGAACAAATCAACAATGCATTTATAATGGATGTTTAAAGGATACGTTGGATGCAATCCATCTCTATGATTGACATTTGAGAACACCTAGAAAATCTTACATGTGGCCACATAATTCTGAACATCTAAATACATTCTAGGCCACCAATATCTTTCTTTTATCTTTTCCCCATTCTGCTTTCCTCATTCAAAAGGTCAATAAGCTTCAAGAGATGAGCCTTTGGTATCGGAATTGGTCGAAGATTCCATGGTATGTGTAGTACAGTAAAAATTATCATTGATGATAACTATAGATAGGTCTACACACCCAATTTCTTGGGAATCAAAGGAAAAGGCTTTCCTAGGTCTAAAAATCATATGAGAGAATATATTCTTTTCTTCTCCATTGAGGAAGTCATCTTTCCCTAATTGAATTCTATGAAGGGTTTCCTTAGCGAAATCATGACCTATCTTTCTCTTGTCCTTGAGTGGCGACTGATTTTTCACTCCATCCATAAAGTTGATTGCTATTATCGAGAAGTAGAATTGCAACTCATTTGATGTTTTTATCAAATGTTTTATACTCTATTACAACAGATACTTCTTTTTCCTTTTTATCCTATTCAAGTTTTTCTATTTCCCTATACATAGAAATAGTGTGAACATGAATCACATAATCACTCCTCCTTCCATCAATCAAATCTTCTAAGTCAAATATCGTATCAGTAAAGAGATCTCATCAAAACCTCGGAGATTTCTTCATCAAAATAAGGTACTTTTGCATCCATAGAAGTTTCTTTGAAGATCTATTATATATTGTTTTTCCCATTTCCTTAATTCTAAAAAATGAAAAACTAGAAAGAACTAGTTGAAGAAAGTGCTATAAAGCTTGTTATGAACATATTTACACTCGAGAACCTTCCATTGTCTCAGCTTTCATAGTCCCGAATTATGAAAGCATCCTTCAAAATGTTTGTTCATCAAGTTCACCAGGAATGGGTCTTGCTCTGAGAGATGTCCTATCTTTACTTGATCTACACAAACTGTCATGAATTGAACCGCCTTCTTGCCATCTTTACTTTGGATTTTCCCATAAGCTAAGACATCTTCTAAAACTCTCATTCCCATTTTAAGATCGGTAATATACGGTTGCCCTCATATAAGTGAATAACTAGAGTGATCTTGAACGAAGAAGTTTTGATAGTCACTTACATCACCAATCGTGACTTGTACTTGTGGACATGCACCAAAACAGGCTCTCCCAACATCATGTTAGCAGGTTAGATCCTCCATCCTAGCTGCATGTCAATCCACCACTTTCCCTTCATATAGAGGTCCTTGGACATAAGATTAATTTTAGATCTATTGTCAATAACAACAACTATAAGGGTATTAATTCTCCAACCAAACTAATGTCTCCCTCATCGCTCGAGCCCAATGGTCCTTGGTATAGTGACTCGAAGGAATTGCTTCTTGAGAGCTCCACTCCAAGTACATTTCCTCATGTGTACATGGATGCACATTAGTTTCAATTGTTCGAACACATTTTTCTCTTCTTGTCATCTTTCTTGTGAGACTTGAATAGGTGAATCTTCATCCATCCTCTCAAATTTTTGAATGTTATCTATTGGTTGTTGTTTCCTTCTTAAGAGGTCAATAATCACTTCTAAAAACTCGCACTTGGATATCCCTAACAACTCACCTAGTGTAAACATAAGCACTCTCAAGTACTCGCTTTTTGAGAACTTGCTTTAGGTTGGTAGCTTGCTCAATGTGTGACTTCAACATAAATGATGGATTCTTTCCTTTATATTGGTCTCTTTTTGTGGGCTTCATTTCCTTATCTTGAGGGAGACTAATAGTTTGTGTAGGAACCAGTGCTTCAACAAAAGTAGGATATTGAGCTTGAGTTGGAATTTGATTGGTTGATTTATTGTCAGTATCAATGGTGGAACAATTTAAGTAGGTTAATTTATTTTTTTCAGTTGATTTTGATTTGGTATTCGTGGATGGTCTTAGGATGCTTCCACTTGTCACCTAGTTCTCCTCTTCTCTTCCTCAACTTCATTAATCCTTCTTCGTTTCTCTTCAACTATTCCTTCATGTTGCATTGAAGAGAATAGATATGTGACCATTGAGAGCATTGTTGGTGCAATTAAGCCCAAGCCTACATACTTTATAAACTCACATAAGCTTGATGTATTACCATATCACTTGGAACGCTTCATATGTACAACCTCTTGTAACTTTGCTTCATAATTACCCATCATAAAAGGTCAATAAACCCACGAGGAGTTAGGAAGCATATAATCTCGTATCATTTGGTAGTTGAAGCCAAGAGAGGATCAATCATGTACTTTAGGATTACTATTAGGTGTAGATTTGAATTTGAATTCAAATCCTAGGCTCCAACAAAAACTATAAAAGAGGATATGAAATGCCTACATGTATCTCAAATTTTAGAGATCATATTCATGTACTTTCATTGACAAGAGGAACTCATCTCATAGCTCACTTATTTCTCACTCATTATGCAATGACGTATTTCCAATAACATTGTACTTTTACATTATTTAATACATAGATGTTCATTACTTCCTACTCTCATATCTTAGTCACACTTTATCAGAATAGTGAATTTGTCTAGGCTTGTTCTCCCTGCATAGTTGATCATTTCTCTTTATTTAAAGCATGATAGCTCAAGCATACTGTCTACTTTAATCCTACAAATTTTCATTGATAATACTTCTCGAAATCATTAGATATCAATCAATGTGTGCTCACTGGTCTGTGATTTTCAAGGCCCATAAACATAGGGATGGATGTTTAATTTTCCAAACATATTTCTTTGTATATATTTTATCATTTTAGATGATTTCACTCATGATTGGTAGCTTGTTAAGCTAATTGAAGCTCCCCAAAAGCAGTCTTATTAATTTCTATTGTTCTCAAAGAATGGTGCAAAACTCTGAGTAGGTATCTCAACCAAAATAACAAGTTTTATACCTTGGATCATATGCCTACCTATCTGCTTTGATCCTATCATTAGTGCATCATCTTCCCATTAACATATGTGATCACTTATTCTTATTAGCTAGCTAAAGAGTCCCACAACACTCTCCAACAATTACTTATAGCAGGTGTGAAGTAGGGTTTAGCTAGACCAGCTCATCTCTTGTGATTATACACCATCTCCTCCTACAGTGGTATTAGAGCAAGTTCAATCAAGATGGGAGATGGATTTCCATCCTTCATTGACAAATGGGAGAGGAACAAACATTCAGCATGGTCCCTAACGATGCAAGAATACCTTCAAGGGAGAAGCTTATATGGCTACATCTCAGAAGATGAAGACATGCCAATCTTTAGGAGCAAGAATCAACCAAGAAGGGAAGAGCAAGAGATGCTAACCACATGGTGTGCAAAGGATGCTCTTGGAAGGTTATATCTACTAAACTCAATCCCTGATTTCTTGTTACCACATGTTAGAAATTGGAAAACCTCCCAAGGGACTTGGGAACTACTTTCATCATACTTCTCCTCCAACACAAGAGCTAGGAAGAATCAATTGTGGATGGAATTCACAACCCTCAAGAAACAACCAAAACAAGAAGTGGCTAATTATGTAACCAAAATCAAAGATGTTGCAGACCAGCTTGCAAGCATTAGAGAAGAGATAGAGTAAGAGCACATAGTGGCAAATCATCAATGGAATTAAGGCTAATGACAAGTAGGAGTCCTTCACTAAAAGAATGGATCTCTACATGGATATGCAATTACCTGATCTCAACACCTTGATGAGACAATTCTTCACCCGTGAGACAAATCTCAAAATACATGGTGACAAATCAAGATGTAACCAATCTTCTGCCCTTTATATAGATAAGAATAAAGCTAAGGATAAAGGTAAAAGTAAGAAATAGGATGAAGAGGCTAGTACATATCAAGCTAATTGCAACATATGTGGTCTCAACAACCATACTACAGAAGAATGCTTCAAAAATACAAGGAAACAAAGGGGAAGAGGCTTCCATAGAGGAAGCTATGGACAAACTAGAGGTAGGTACAACAACGGTGGAGGAAACTACAACCATAATTTCAATCAAGGCTACACCAACAACAACAACTATCAAGGATGCTTTAGATGAAGAAGGGACTTCAATAACTATATTGAACATCAAGAAGACTCTCTGCTCATCATGAACATGAAATCCAAGCAAGGTAAAGATGATGAACATCTTTTCTACGTTGACTCAGGCTATTCCAATCATCTGGAAGGAAATGTAACACTATTATCTGATCTTGATGAACCCAAGGGGAAATATGAAGTACAAAAAGGTGATGACACTAAACACTAAGTTAAGCAGATTGGAAATGTCAAAACATGAGATTGTAGTATGAACCCTTTGAGCAAAGTTCTGTATGTGCGTAATATAACCAAAAACCTAATTAGTGTTGGGCATATTGTAGAGAAAGGTCTATAGGTCAGGTTCACTAAGCATGGAGCATATGTGGAAGACCCCCAACAAGGATTCAAAAGGATTGCCAAAGGTGAGAAGTCAGGTAGATTGTTTACTTTTGAAATTGAAGACACAAGGGACGTAGAACTATTCAACTATAGAGATCAAACCTTCTCTGAGTTGGAAATATGGTAGAAAGGCTAGGGCACATAGGAGAGAGAACTCTGAAGCAAATTTGCAGGTATCAAAGTGTCCTTGGCATTCCCAATGTGACCAAGCAGCACATGATATACAAATGAGGAGCTTGTCAATTTGGCAAAGCTCATAGGCAACCATTTAACAAGAAAGGATGCATCCATGAAGATTATTTCGAGCTTGAACACACTAATGTGTGGGGTCCTAGCAAAGATCCATCAATCTCAGGTTCAAGGTTCTATGTCTCTTTTATTGATGATTACAGTAGGTGGAAAATCCTCTATTTCATGAAGCATAAGGATGAGGTATTTACTTGTTGTTGAAAACCAAACAGGAAGGATCTTGAAGAAAATGAGGTCTGATGAAGGTGGTGGGTACTTTTCACATGAGTTTGATCTATTTCTACAGGACAGAGGCATAAAGAGGGAAGTAACAACGAGATATACTCATGAATTGAATGGATTAGGAGAGAGAAGGAACATGTTAATTGTTGAAGCAGCAAGGTCTATGTTAAATGAGAAAAAATTGCCTAATTATTTATGGGCAGAGGCTGTTTCCACAGCCACCTATTTGGTCAATAGGCTTCCATCCCAATCATTGGATGGCATGACACCATATGAAGCATGGAATGGCAGGAGACCCTCATTGGATCATTGCAAAATATGTTGGTGCATTGCCTATGCACACATCCCATCTGAAATCAGAGGGAAACTTGACCCTATGGCTCAGAAATTTATATAAATTGGGCATGATCAGAATCAAAAGGGATATAGACTTTATACTCCCACTAGCAAGGCATTCATAGCTAGTAGGGATGTAGTATTTGATGAGAATAATTATTGGTTTGAAGATGATTACTGGAAAGTCAAATTACAATATGATTTGGAAAATGATTTTCCAACCCTAAAGAAGAATAACACCAAGCAGAGGACATCAACTCAGAAGATGAGGAGCAGATTGATTTCAAATCTTGGAAGTTAAGAGGCAAGTTCAAATACAAGCAGCTAGAGGATCTACCCGAGTCTTCCAATCAAGCTTTAAGCAGATCACAAAGCGAAAGTAAGAAGCCCATAAGGTATGGATATGATGCATCCTTAGTCACAAAGCATTCTTTGTACATCACTAACGAATCTATGGCAGAGGAGCCTTCTTCATTTGAAGAAACTAAGAGGAAGAAAGAGTGGAGAGAAGCCATGCAGGAAGAAGTGGAAGCATTGCAGGAAAAGCACAATTGGGATCTAGTTCCCAAGAAGCCAGATATGAAGGTAATTGGTTCAAGATAGATATACAAAGTTAAAAAGAACTTTGATGGTTCTATAAATAGGTACAAGGCAAGGCTAGTAGCAAAGGGATTTTCCCAAACACATGGAGAAGACTATGAAGAAAGATTTTCACCTGTGGCAAAGATGCCAACAACAGGGTATTGCTAGGTCTTCCTGCATCCAAAAATTGGAATTTATAACAGTTAGATGTCAAGAATGCATTTTTAAATGGTTGGATATCAAAAGAAGTGTATATGGCACAACCCCCAGGTTCTAAACATGAAGAAAGAGCAGGTTATGTATGCAAACTTAGAAAAGCACTCTATGGTCTCAAACAAGCTCCTAGAGCTTAGAACCATAGGCTTGTTACCTATTTGCAGGATCAAGGCTTTGTGGCAAGCAAGGCAGATTCTTATTTATTTGTTAAGAAGAACCAATCAGAAAAGATTCTAATGGTATCAAGCACGTCAAGGCTCAATTGTTGAAGGAATTGAAAATCAGTGATCTAGGGTTATTAACTTATTTCCTTGGCTTAGAACTTGTGTATATAGATTCAGGTATATTCATCATACAAAGGAAGGACATCCATGATATGTTGGTAAAGTTTAAGATGGAAAACACTAAAGGTGCAGGTATTCATATGGAGCTCAACCATAAGCTAAGTTCACATGAAAGTGAAGTACTTGAAGATGTTACGGGTTATCAACAACTTGTGGGTAGTCTTAATTATGCTACTTTGAAAAGAGTAGATATTGCTTATGCAGTAAGTACATTAAGTCAGTTCATGCATGTACCAAGGAAGCTAGACATGGAAGCTACAAAGAGGGTGCTTAAGTAATTAAAGGGTACAATGAATGAGGGATTGTTCTACCCCTTTACCTCTGACATAGATATAAAGTTATATCCTGATGCAGATTGGATTGGCTCCAAGGATGATAGGAGGAGCACTTCAGGGTACCTATCTTTTGCAGGTTCAAAACTCATATCTTGGCCATCCAAGAAGGAACCAATTGTGGCCTTATCTTCTAGAGAAGAAAAATAAGAGGTTTGGCAAATGCAACTCAGGAAGCTATGTGGCTTAAGCAATTGTATGTAGATCTGAAGATACATTCCTACATTCCAATTATCTTTGGAGATAACACTAGTTCACTTATTTTGGCTGCTAATCCTATGTACCATGCCAGGACTAAGCACATTGAAGTGCACTATCATTATGTAAGGGAGAAATTGCTTAGCAAGGATATCCAATTATCCTATGTATTAACTCACTTGCAATGTGTAGATATACTCACCAAAGCATTGGATGGAACAAAGATGAATAGGTTCAAATTGATGATTGGGCTACAAGAGATCAAGGAGCAATGAAGATCAAGCATGTTTGGCTTGAGGGAGAGCTTTTGGTGCAATTAATACCAAGCCTACCTACTTGATATACTCACATAAGCTTGAGGTATTAGTATATCACTTGGAAGGCTTCATATCTACAACCTCTTGTAACTTTGCTACATAATTACCCATTTTAAAAGGTCAATAAACCCATGAGGAGTTAGGAGGCATATAATCTCGTATCATTTGGTAGTTGAATTCAAGAGAGAATCAATTCTATACTTTAGGATTACTTTTTAGGTGCAGATTTGAATTTGAATTCAAATCTTTGGCTCCAATAAAAACTATAAAAGAGGATATGAAATGCCTACATGTATCTCGAAGTTCAAAGATCATATTCATCTACTTTCATTGAGAAGAGGAGCTCATCTCAAAGCTCACTCATTTCTTAATCATTGTGCAATGACTTATTGCCAATGACATTGTAGTTTTGATTTAATACATACATGTTCATTACTTCCTACTCTCATATCCATGTCACACTTCATCATAACAGTGAATTTGTATAAGCTTATTCTCACTGTATAGTGGATCATTTCTCTTGATTTAAAGCACATAGCTCAAGCATACTGTCTACTTTAATCCTACAAAGTTTCATTGATAATGTATCTCGTGATCATTAGACATCAATCAATCTCTGTTCACTCATCTGTGACTATCAAGGCCCGTAAAAGTCGGGATGGATGTTTAATTTGCTAAACATATTTCTCTCCATATAGTTTATCATTTTATATTATTTCACTCATGATTGGTAGCTTGTTAAGCTAACTAAAGTTCCCCAAAAGGAATTTTACTAATTGCTGTTGTACTCAGGGAATGGTGCGAAACTTTGAGTATGTGTCTCAACAAAAATAGCAAGTTTTGTACCTTGGATCATGCCTACCTAGCTGTTTTGATCCTATCAGTAGTGCATCATCTTCCAAGCAACATATGTGATGATGTATACTTATTAGCTAGCTAAAGAGGGCCACAACACTCTCCAACCATCACTCATATCACATGTGAAGCAAGTTTTAGCTACACCAACTCATCTCTTGTGATTATCCACCATCTCCTCTACAAGCATATCTACTGGATGTTTCTGTTTGGTTATACCTCAAATTTGATTGCTTTATGTTTTAAAAATCTCTTGATGAATTTTCCCTTGGTCTAGGGATTTCATTACCCTAGACCATGCTTCTAGATTGTCATTGTCATCAATTATCTGTCAAGCACACGTAGACATATGAGAAGTTGAAGAAACATTATTGGAAGTGCCAGGGAAGAACACTTCCATGCCTCTCCAACCAAAGTTTACATTCATCTTCTCCCCAATTTTTGCATTATGGATCATCTTTTTTTCATAAAGACCAAACTCTTAACCAATTCATCTTTCACATGAGTTATCGATTGTGTTCCAAGGAGTCACACTAGATACATCTCTTGATTTCTAGAGTCTTTGGAGCCTTTTTTTTATTGTTGCTTGTGAAGAATAGGACTCTATCATGTGTTTAATGCTTTGAATCATACGATTGCTAAATTTGTTAAACATTTCCTCCATAGTGTTAGGAGGTACAACAAATCTGCCACATCCGATAGATTGTCTTGAGGATTTGGAGCAGGCTCATGTGCTGCGTACATTCATTTATCTTCCAAATCTTCATGCCAATCTTGCATAAACTTTGCCATGGTTCTTGGCTTCTCTACATACCTCTTTATTGCACCTTCAACATCATCCCATTCTTCTGTAAGTCTGGATTCAATTTCCATGTCTTGTAATTGCGGAAGAAATTCTTCATGAGCTTTCATATCTATCGCTCCTAGGAATAAAGACACTTTTTCATGCTCTACAGCTTTCTTATCATATTGTGATAAGTCATCAAATTGATGATCAAATTCCCTCCTAAGATGGATTGATCTTTAGCCTTATGGACCCATTTTAAGAATCTCATTTGAGTTACCTTGTGAACGTCTTCTAGTGCAAACTTCTTTGTGAGTGCTGATTTATATTACCACCATTTTGTTTGACCTTCCATTGTGAGTCAGTCATGTAAATGCAATTCGGACACATACACAACATTCACTATAAGCTCTAACTGGTTCATAGGTGTAAGATGAGCTCCAAGGTATCGAGCTTCTAGCCATACTCCTTTCAAAATCATGTGATACTTTTACCATTAAAATATTTAGCTTGCTTTACAACATACTCATGAAGTGTTTGAATGGCGCTTCACCTCTTTTTGTCTTGCTAAAAATGCAAAAGCTAAGTTGTCACATCCATTTGAGAAATTGCGATGTCTCCCATAACTAGATGGATTGGAAAAATTTATCAAGTTTGACTTCTTGCTAGTCTCGCTTCTTGCTAGTCGATATGTGAGCTCAAAAGTCCTACTTCTCACCTCCTTTCATGTCGGGTTCACTAGGTATGTCATAGAGCTTGCCAAAGGAGGGAGTAGCTAAGCTTTCATATAGTTCCTTGGTCTAATCTCAGAAGGCCTAAAATGAATCATGGCTTTTATGTTCAAATTTTCATTAGACACAATTTATCTTGCGTAGAGAACGATTGTATCAATTTTCAATGAATTTTTCATCAAACATTTTATTCATATTCATGTAGAGAGTCTAACCATTTATTATAGGGAATTGATTTATAGAAATTGTGACTATAGCAATTCGATGAGAAGATTGGAATTGCCAATCACATACAAATAAGCAAACTTGACACTATCTAGATCAAAGAATGTAACTTCCTCACCTTAGCACCGAAATGTACTTGGAAGCTGATGACTTCATCCTAATCGATCCATCTCCACACCATTAAAGCTAGACAAAAAATCCATTGAAATCTTCAACCTTTATATGTCATTGCTTAAACTTCTCCAAAATAGAGTTGCGCAAATAGAACTATGCGATCTGAATAAGCCAAGTATGTGCATGGAGGATCAAACGTGTTGCCATTCTTAGGATGTTTATTTGTTATAGCGAACATAACTACAATATAGAAGTTACTACAAAACAAACCTCACACAACTCTCTTGACGAAGTGGAAGATACTCTCTTGAAGAAGTGGAAGATACAAGATCTGACATTCACGCTTTTTGTACTGCTTCATGCATATACATAGTGACGCCTCCAGCACATGATATTCACATAGAAATAGTGAAGCAAAAGATCACCTACACTTGAGCTAGACAAATCATCCATTGAAACCTTCAACTTTCCACAACTTTGCATAATCTTCTCCGAAACAAAATTTCACAACTGGAAATATTCTATGTAATCCATATATGGGTATGGTGCCGAGGTCGTTTCCCTCAAGGAACCTTTTGAACGTCCTAATTTGGCTAGACAAGAATTAAGACAATAGATTTCATATAGTGATAGCATCTTGGTTGACGGTCTTTGGCATTACAAGTGGATTATTATTCTCATATCAAAAACCCACAGATCGAGCTGAAAAAAAAAAGAGCAAAATAGATAAGCCAACAAAGTCCAAAATTAAGATAATGCTTTTCTCTAAGACACAATATGCCTCATTTTGGTAGCAAAACCGCTCGTCGAAAAGTGGAAAACTATACATGCCTCTTTGAATCCCTAGCCAAGAAATGCCTCTAATGAAGGGAAATTCTCTCGTCCAAGTTCAAAATCTTACATATCATTAATTTTCTGTATTAGAGATGAACAGTTGCAAATTAGTCGATGTGCATCTCAGCTTCTTTGGTGTATCTCATGGTCTCTAGTAAATCTTCCAATCGCACTCGAAGCTGATCTAATAAAAACAAGTTCTGAAGCTCTTGTCTTGAAAGCAATGCCCCTTAATGAGACACAAGTGCCGCCCAGCCCTCTTCTGAAGCTTTTGAAAGGACAACATGATATGCACAAGAGAACTGTCTTGTCTACCTCATTTGTATTATGACTTCTGTTGGTACATGAACAAAAGAAGTTGCCACCCCCCACCGAGAGCACACTCCTCTTTCATCTCACATCCTTATTAACATTTGAGATCTTGCATGTCCACACCCGAATGCCAAGTCCTGCTCTTCGATGCCTCCCGATTCATCCTCCAGACATCGTGTCCTTCACGACTTCCTTTTTTCATATCTTCATGTGCCACTCCTCCCATTTGTAATACATTCATGAATATACACTCATAAATTCATGTTAGATTAATGCACATGCCATTGCGATCAAATACAAACATATATGTATTTTTTTTTCGTAATTGATGTTTATATATGCATATTCATAATCGGACATGAGTATGAGTTGATGGTACTATTTTATGGAGGCTCATATGCTCTCAAAAACGCAATCATATGGAAACATTGATGACTTATGCCATCCTAAAACACAAATGCAAGTGAAAAATAACAAAAACACCATCTCATCATGAACCCCTTTATGCATAGAAATCAAAACGACTCTTTGCATCCATAACAGTCGAATCTCTTACGTCATTATTTAATCCCATTTGATGTATGTTGCCCTCTTCTCAACACATGTAAAATTTACTCAGATAATCTTTTGAGTTCATTCATACATACCTTTGAAAGCGCATTGATTTGGCACTTGCTATTTGATTTCCATGTCTTGATTTTTGACCACGATGACATCCATCTGCTCTCTACTTGTATATCTTTTGGACACACCAACCTTGAGATGGGCTTTAAGTAGATGCTTCATATTCGATTCTCATGCTTCGATGATTTCGGATCACGGCCACAACATACTTTGAGAAGTACCTCCCTATACTTATTTGCATAATTGTGGATGTTTTGGTTTTTCTGACTAATGAAAAGCCAAGTGTGTAGTGCTCTAGACCTCTCATCAGGTGGTACAAAATTGTTATAGAACAAGACTTTAAATTGTTCCAACATGGTGGTCTCTTTCTTGTCTTGCTCAATCTTATGCCACCACCTATGGGCAATGTCCATAAGATTATAGGTCACCTGCTGAATCTTATGCATATCATCCATGATATGACATAAATGGAAGAATTGCTCCATTTTCTGAGCCACTCCTGAATAGCATCAGCTGTCCTTGCACTAGAAGAGCCGTGATGTCTTGGCATGCTTAAGATCCTTAAGCTACCATTGGGCCTATGTAACAAGCATACTCTCTCTAGGAATTTTTGGGGTTTGATGCTCGCTTGGAGCATCTAACTCCATTCCTCGGAGACTAGTCTCAGGCACTACTTCCTCTCTCTTGGAGCTATGTATGTGCTCCAAGATATCATGAAGTGCATTCTCAAGGTGTGATATCTTAGCACTCATGGTCTCTATAGGATCTCACAGATGCTCAACCATGTGTGTATGAGTCCTAACTCGTAAAGATGTTCTTGAATCCATACTAGGATAAAGTGAAATTCTCTTTTTATATTTTGATGGTTTTATTTTGTTTTAAGAGTTTTTATGTTTTATGTGTCACGAGGAAGGAGATAAGGAAGAGAGCTCACACACACACTCTCACTCTCAAGGAGAAGCACACACACAGAATGAGGCAAGGAAGAATGATCTTCTTCTTCTTCTATTACATAAAAGGAATGTACAAGAACAACCTAAAAACAAGAATACAACAAGTGCAATATATAAAGATCAGTACATAAGGAAAAACATAATGTCCGCAAATGAGTGAGTTGGCAAGAAACAAATGTGCCATCACTCTTAGTAGATAAATCTAATTTAAGCTCAATGAAGTATCCCTGACATATACCGGCGTGACCACTATACATGTCACAGAAATGAAAAACTGATACGTGTCATCCTGGATCATCACATGTTGAGCTTGATATCTCAACACTCCCCCTCAAGCTCAATGCCATATCCTGTAATCCAAGCATCTCCCGAAACTTCTTCAACTTCTCAGCTCCAAGTGCTTTGGTGAAAATGTCAGCAACCTGCTCATCTGTTCTCACATAAACAAGATCAATATCACCTGCTAATACCTTCTCTCTGATGAAGTGATAATGTACCTCGATATGCTTTGTTCTAGCATGGAAAACAGGGTTCCGTGCTAATTGTATGCTGCTAAGATTATCATAATAGATAGTGATATACTTTTGCACTTCCACACCTAAATATATAAGTAACATCTCTATACTCAGCCTCTGTACTCGACAAAGCAACAGTGGGTTGCTTCTTACTGCTCCATGTAATAGCTGCATCTCCAAGTGAGAAAAGAAATCCACTAGTAGATCTCCTATCTGGAGTACTACCAGCCCAATCTGCATCGGTGTATCCATGAACCTGCAAATCTACACCAGCTTCATAAAACAATGCATAATCCAAAGTAGCACTCACATAACTTAGAGTGCACCTTAGAGCATCCAAATGTGGTTTCCTGGGAACCTGCATAAACTGACTTTCAAGTCCAAGAGTATAGCTTAAATCAGGCCTTGTAATTGTAAGATATATAAGACTTCCCACAATTTTCGTGTACATAGTAGCATTCTCCAATGCTTCACCTGATGTAGTATCCAACTTCAAATTCTGATCTAATGGCATAGAAATTGGCTTACAACCAGCCATACCATACTTTTCCATCATATTCAAGGCATATTGCCTTTGCGACATCCATATACCTGTTTCTGTATGTATAAACTCAATGCCCAAGAAATAGCGCAGCAAACCAAGATCTTTCATGTCAAATTCCTGCATAAGAAGTTGCATTATTGCCACCTACAATCAAGTCATCAACATAAATGGCCACAATCATGATGCCATCATCAGCCTTCCTTGCATATAGTGAATGATCTGCATCAAACATAGAAAACCTAATGCTGGTTAAGTAATTAGCAATCCTTGCATGCCATGCACGCGGAGCCTGCTTCAGCCCATACAAAGCCTTTTGCAACATGCAAACATAATCTGGATGCTTTGAATCTTCATATCCTTGTGGCTGGTCCATATATACTTCTTCTTGTAACCCACCATGTAGGAAAGCATTCTTCACATCCATCTGATGCAAAGTCCACCCTTTTGTTGTAGCTAATGCAACAAGTGTCCTAACATTAGACATTTTAGCTAGAAGGCTGAATGTTTCCTCATAATCAATGCCATATGTCTGTGCATATCCTTTAGCTACCAATCGTGCTTTATACCTACTTATGCTACCATCAACATTATGCTTTACCTTGTAAACCCATTTACAGCCTATGGGTTTCTTTCCTTGCGACAATGGAACCAGCATCCATGTATCACTTCCATAAAGTGCAGCCATCTCCTCATCCATAGCTTTTTCCCAATCTGCAATTCCAATTGCATCTTCAAAGCAGGAAGGTTCAGCATCTTGTATTACCTTTCTCATGTAGGCATAATGACGAGCCATGTAACTATCATATGTCAATCGTTGCACTGAATTCCTCATCCTCCCAGATCTTCTTGGTCCTGGGTCACTTCTCCTTGTATCATCTGCATGTGCCCTTCTTACTCCTGGAGTCTTCACAGAGGGCAATCCAAGTTCCTCATCAAGACTCTTTTCTGAACCGCTTGAATCTCCATCAACGTCTTCAAAACCTGCACATGTTTTATGACCAGTAGAAAGCTTTTCTTTACCTTTCTTGGATGTATTTGATGAATTTGCGGGACTAAAATTTCCACATAATCTTCCACTCCATGGATTTGAGTTGGAACTATTGCTTGGTGATGCATCCGGTCCACTCAAAACCTGAGATGTTTTCAGCATTTTCTTTGTCATTTGGTTCAAGACTCAGTGCTTCTTTGGCATCTGCATAGAAGCTTGACATTTCATCAAATACCACATCTCTACTCACCTTTACCTGTCGTGTGAGTGGGTTATAACATTTATATCCCTTTTGCTCAAGGGAGTATTCAATAAAGATACACTTTATTGCTTTTGGATCAAGCTTCATCCTCAATTCATCTAGGACATGTACATATGCAATATAGCCAAAAACTTTCAGATGTGATAAGTTTGGCTTTTTACCTGTAAACTTCTCTTCAGGTGCAACTTGATGTACAATAGCAGTCAGAGTTTTGTTCATGATGTATACAACAGTATGCATAGCTTCTGCCCAATAACAATGAGGCATATTCTTCTCATCTATTAAGGCTCTTGCTATTTCTATAATATGTCTGTTTTTGCATTCAACAACTCCATTCTGTTGTTGTGTGTACCTGCATGAAAATTGACGTCAAATTCCATGAGTTTTTAGAAAATTGCTGAACTCATTTGACATGTATTCACCTCCTCCATGAGATCTTAATGTCTGAATGTACTTCCCTATCTGCTTTTCCACCATAACTTTAAAATCCTCGAAGTGAATGAGCAGCTCGCTCTTCTCTTTCATGAAATATACCCATACTTTGCATGTATGGTCATCAATGAAAGTAACATAAAACTTGCAACCACCCATAGATGTGGTCTTTTCTGGACCCCAAACATTTGTATGCACTACTTCTAGTACATTCTCACTAACATGCTTGTCATGTGGAAATGATGCTCTTGACTGTTTACCAAATTGACATGCTGCATATACCTTTTGCATTTCTGCAACTTTGAAATTTGGTAGTCCATGGACAATCTCCTTTGATTGCATCAGTTTCAGCCTTTGCAAGTTTGCATGTCCAATCCGTTAGTGCCATATCTCTATATCTGCAATAACTCCTTCACCTTTTGCAAACATGGCTGCATTCATTTCAAGAATCTTCACATTTAAGGTGAACATCCTACCCACTTTGTTTCCTTTGGCCACCAATCGTCCATCTTGCTTGTACTCTTCTACATAAAATCCATCAGCATTGAGCCTGACTTGTAATCCGTGGTCAACCATTTGTCCAACAGAAACCAGATTCTTTGTTATATTTGGAACATGCAACACATCAGCAGGATGTTTTACCTTCTTGTCCTCCATAGACAATGCTATGTTTCTTGTATGCTCAATAGGATGCGATGTATCATCACCTGTTTCAACATATCCAGGAACTCGCATTTTCTGCAAACTACTAAACCATTCTGCATGACTGGTCATGTGATTTGAAGCACTTGAATCAACATACCAAACATTATCATTCGATTTTGAAACACCAGCAGACATCGTATTCATCATGTGATGTTGAACCATAAACAACTTCTTAAAATCATCTGCACTTGTGGATGCATAGTTGTTTTGCTGCCTTCTGTTATTTTGATTCTTCAACTTGCAATCACGTTCAAAGTGTCCAGGTTTACCACAACTCCAACATCCTTTACTATCATTACCTAAATCATTTCTTTGGAAATTTCTGCGACCTCTTTGGCCCCCTTGTCTCGAAACTGTCCTCTTCCTCCTACATGATTCTGTTGTTGACCTTGGTCTTGGTTACTGTTTCCTCTTCCACTTCCAAAACCTCTACCTCTGCCTCTTCCTCTGCCAGAGTAGAATACCTACTCAGAATTGGGCTTTCCTTGGGAGTTTGAATCCTCACCAAGATTGTTTTCTTCAATAATCTGCATAGATACCAGATCAGCAAAATTCGGATTATTTTCCCTGGTCTGTATGGAAGTCCTTAACTGCTTATATGCAGCTCCTAAACCACGAAGGCACACTTCCACCTTGTCATCATCATCATCTACATTCATGCCAATAGATGCAAGTGACTCACATATGCTTTTGATTTTTAGAGTGTAGTCACTTACCGACATGCTCTTTTTTTTCCAATGTATGCAGCTCGCTCTTGAATTGCAATTTCCATGCCTTTGTATTAGTCTCATACAAAGTGACCAAATTGTTCGAGGCCTCTTTTAGAGTCTTGGCATCCTGTATGTGTCCAATCATGCTATCCTGTATGGTAACAGAAAGCCAATACATTACCTTTCATGCTCCTTGATTCCATTCCTCATATGCTCTTAACTGGTCTGCAGTCTGATTCCTTTCTGGTAACTGTCAAGCATTTTCATTCTCTCCTTCGATGTACTTCCAGTAGCCTTTTCCCATCAAGAAATTCGTCATTCTGAATCTCCAAGCATGGAAGTTATTCTTATCCAGCTTATCACTCATAAGCTGACTCATTCCATCTGGGTTTGCCATTTCTGCAACAATTCACAACACTGCAAAACCTACAAGCAACACTTCTGCTTGAACACTGTCGCACTATGACGTGACACTTCGATCTAAGAAAAACATAGTTTTCGTGTATCAACAGTACATGGAATCGCTTGAAATTCTAGATCTTGAATATATGAGTGTCCTCGAACACAATGCAAGTTACAATTTCTGAAATTGACCTGGCTTTTCTGTGCGTCCCACCTTACGGGCTTGAAACGGAGGTCGAGATCGCTCCGAAACTTCGATCTGACAAAAACTAGTGACCCTAAAGGGTTAACTTTCGAAAATATTTTGAGGTTTTCTACCTTCACGCTGATTTTCGTAGCAAATGGAGGTCGTTTGTGAAATCGTGTTTTCTCCATGCCTTGCCGCGTAGTCTTCACCGTCGCCTTCTCCATGAGCTCTCTACAGCCACCCTGGCTCTGATACCATGTCACGAGGAAGGAGATAAGGAAGAGAGCTCAAGGAGAACTACACACACAGATTGAGGCAAGGAAGAATGATCTTTTTCTTCTTCTTCTTCTATTACATAAAAGGAATGTAGAAGAACGACCTAAAAACAAGAATACAAGTGCAATATATAAAGATCAGTACATAAGGAAAAACCTAATGTCCATTAATGAGTGAGCTAGCAAGAAACAAATGTGCCATCACTCTTGGTAGATAAATCTAATAAAGCTCAATGAAGTATCCCTGACATATACCGGCATGACCACTATACATGTCAGAGAAACGAAAAATTGGTACGTGTCATCCTGAATCATCACATGTTGAGCTTGATATCTCAACATTATGTACACCTAAAGTAACGAAGTGGCAGTGAAAAGTAACTAGTCACAAGCATTTGCATAAAGAAATGACAAAAAAGAAAACTTTTACTATGCTTTCTTACTTTTATGCACATGCATGCAAAAATTTTAAAAATTTTGGAAATATTTTGATAGGAAAATAACGAAGTGCACTACACACACCTCCAAGCAAAAGGTGTCAATAGGCACAATTCATAACAATACACTACATTAATGTCAAAAGAATGTATTGCTCCAATGATTGGATATTAATGAAGTTTCAAATCAGGAAACTTTGAGCAATAGCAAAGCGTCAAACCTTACACCATTCTCCCACATTATCTTGACTGATTTAGCATGCTTCACTTCCAATCTCCTTCTTTTCTTTCCCTTTCAAACTTCAAGAGGATCACCTGCTTCTATCCACTTTCTCTCACAAGCGGAATTGATGGTTTGTCGCCTTCCTCCCTTTAACGAAAGGAAATTTTCTCATCCAAGTTCAAAATCTTACATATCATTAATTTTTCATATTAGAGATGAACAATTGCAAATTAGCCGATGTGCATGAGCTTCTTCGGTGTATCTCATGGTCTCAAGCAAATCTTCCATTCTCACTTGAAGCTCATTGAATAAAAACATGTTTTAACACTCCTATCTTGAAAACAATGCCCCTTACCGTGACACAAGTGCTACCCAGTCCTCTTCAAAAGCTATTGAAAGGACATGATACGCCGAAGAGAACTGCCTTGTGTACTACCTTGTTCGTTTTATGATCTCTATTGATACATGAACCAAAAAAGTTGCCATCTCCTCACCGAGAGGATGCTCCTCTTTCACCGAGCATCCTTATTAACATTTGAGGTCCCGCGTGCCCACACCCGAATGACAAATCATGCTCTTCGATGCCTTCCGATTCATCCTCTAGACATCATGTCCTTCACGACTTCCTTTTTTCATATCTTCATGTGCCACTCCTCCCATTTGTAATACATTCATGAATATGCACTGGTACATTCATGTTCGATTAATGCACATGCCATTGCAATCAAATACAAACATATACGCATTTTTTTTTTAATTGATGCTTATATATTCATATTCATAATTGGACATGAGTATGAGTTGACGATAGTATTTATGGAGGCTCACATGCTCTCAAACAGGCAATCATATGGAAACATTGATGACTTATGCCATCCTAAAACACAAATGTAAGTGAAAAATATCAAAAACACTATCTCATCATGAACCCGTTTATGCATACAGATAACAAAGACTCTCCCATTTGATGTATGTTGCCATCTTCTCAACGCAACCTGTAAAGTTTACTTAGATAATCATTTAAGTTCATTCATACATACCTTTGGAAGTGCTTTGATTTGGCACTTGCTATTTGATTTCCAAGTCTTGATTTTTGAACACTATGACATCCACCCACTCTCTACCTATATAGCTTCTGGATGCACAAACCTTAAGATGGCCTTTAAACAAATGCTTCATATTTGATTCGCATGCTTCAATTTTGGATCAGGACCACAACATACTTTGAGAAGTACCTCCGTATACTAATTTGCATAATCCTCAATGTTTTGGTTTTTTTAACTAATGAAAAACCAAGTGTCTAGTGCTATAGACCTCTTGTAAGGTGGTACAAAATTTTTATAGAACAAGACTTCAAATTATTCCCACATATTGGGCTCTTTCTTCTCTTGCTCAATCTTATGCCACCACCTATGGGCAATGTCAATAAGATTATAAGTCACCTACTAAATCTTATGTATATCATCCACGATATAACATAAATGAAAGCATTACTCTAGTGCTCCCACTTGCTGAGCCACTCCTCTACTACATCGGCTCTCCTTGTGCTAGTAGAGACGTGATATCTTGGCCGCTTAAGATCCTTGAGCTTCCATTGGACCTCTGTAACAAGCACACTCTCTCTAGGAATTTCTAGGGTTTGATGGTTGCTTGGAGCATCTAACTCCATTCCTAGGAGTTTAGTCTTGGGCACTACTTCCTCTCTCTTGGAGCTATGTACGTTCTCCAAGATATCATGAAGTGCATTCTGGAGGTGTGATATTTTAGCACTCATGGTCTCTATAGGATCTCAGGGATGCTCAACCATGTGTGTATCAGTCCTAATTGGTGAAGAAGGTTTTGAATCCATATTAGGATAAAGTGTAATTCTCTTTTTATGTTTTGATGGTTTTATCTTTTTATTTTTAAGAGTTTTTGTGTTTTATGTACACCTAAGGTAACCAAATGGTAGTGAAAAGTAACTAATCACAAGCCTTTGCATAAATAAATGAAAAATAGAAAACATTTCTAGTATGCTTTCTTACTTTTATGCACATGCATGCAAAAAGTTTAAAACTTTCGACACCATTTTGACTGGAAAATGAAAAAAAAAAACTATAACTAAGAGCACTACATGCACCTCCAAGGAAAAGGTGTCGTTAAGCACAATATATATAAAATCAGACCAAAGGGCACTACATGCTCTTGTATAAAACCTCATGCTTGCGGCACGGTTTAGAAGATAAGAACATTGAAAGTTCTTATGTCTTCTTGGCAATACCAGCAAGATAAAACACTATCATCCTATGTGCATGCAAAACACAGAGCTCAACAAGCCCATAACCAAGCATATGATGCATATTCTATGCATTATGCTTGTTATACATCTAGATCAATGCATAAAAAGAGTAGGAATGCATGCAAATCATAAGAAAACTTAACTTGGGGTTTAGGACTTTGATATGAAAGTATGTGCAAGTGCTAAAAATGTTCGACATACACTCGTCCTAAGTCTCCTAGTGAATCTCGATCATAGCTGTGTCAAAAAGCTGTTTGTATGGGGATATTTGGTGTAGAAAAACCAACTTTAAAGCTCTATATAGGTCTGTTGATGAATTCCAATGGTAGCTTTCAACCACTCAATGGAAAGATTTCTCAGCAAGGATTCACAGAGTGGAATCACTCAATTTAGTTGAGATTTGAGTGAGTTATGGCCAATTTACTAGAGTTAGCTAGTTCAAACAAGCTATTGTAGAGAGGCTTGAAGATAGAATATGAGAAAAAACACTTCGATTTTGGCCTCTGTTGCCTCCTTCAACCCAAAACAAGCGTGCAGTCTCTTGCTTTATCCAATAAGTGAAGTATAACCCACCACGAGCGCCTATATATGGAGTGTCTTATGCATAGCTTCTCCAACACAAGAAGAAGAGAGGATTCAAAGACCTCTTTTGAGTAGCTATTGTGAACACAGCTGTCTCTGGGTCCTTGGGCATTGTTTGTGGACCTCCGTGATTCTTATGGGCACATGGGACTCCTTGGGGGGCTCACAAGCTCTCTGAGGAGGCCCGAATTCCTATTCTTTTGTTCTAGGTGAGTCGTGCAAGTGCCACACTTGTCGACAACATTAGAACCACAAAGAGGGAGAGAAGGATGCTCTAAAAGCAGCCAAAAAAAGAAAACTAAGAAAGTGACTTTTTCAAAAACTTCTCGAGTAACTTTGAATACCAAATGCTAGAATTAGCTAAAATCTCTCTTGAGGACTTGGAAACAAAGACTTGTGAATGATGTGTGTGCCACTCTCCTCCCATCCAATATATCCTCTTGCATCCAAAATAGTAATGCTCTAGAATGATCTCATGTTGTCATGTGGCCATCATGCAACACTCATCCGCATTACCATTGAACACCTTAGGATATCTCCTGAGCTTGGGACCTTGGCTATGGCTAACCCTTGTCCCACACATACATAGAATGTTCTTTATAGACCAATGAGTGACACTCTAAATGCATGGCAATCATTTAATAGGTAAGATAGTGATTCAATAGTTGCCATAGATGTCAATTCTCATATTTTTTAGAGGCGGAAATTGAGTTTTATGATCTTTGTAGATAGGTGTGGATATGCACATGGTCTCCATGGTAGATCGTTCGATTCCATTGAGTGGCGATGGGAGTGAAATATGTCAAGGGCTCTAAGAGGAGCTCATAGTTCTAGGCATGCACATTGTTCTAGTTCTTAACTTTATACCAAATGAAGTTTTCAAAGAAGCTTTGGTGAACCTTTAGATTTCACTACACCATATCAGGGTTATACCGAGGCTTCTACTGGGGCGAATGCATGGTTCGACTTTGCCTCTACATTGATGTAAGGGTTGGCATAGGCATGAGAAGCAAATCGTTGGTATGGGCATCGGTATGGGTGCCGGTATGGGTGTCAGTATGAGCCTTGGTATAAGCATCAAAATTTTCGACGCCCATACCGATGCCCATACAGGTGCTCATACCGGCATCCATACCAGCACCTATGCCGATGTGCTACTAGGCATATTGTATCCCATACCATCGATCATGCTTGGAGTACCATCGTGCATATTGAGGACCATATATACAAAAAATTTCGTGGGCAGAGAGTGTTGTCTCTTGCTACAGCAATATTACCATGATTTTGTGTAGCAAAAGATAATACATTTTACCAAGAAAAAACTGAGTACATGTGATGTCTAATGGGGACTGAAACATGATTTCATAAAGCAAAATACTATCAGACACAAAATAGATAAAAAGAATGAACCATGTACAAAAAAAGTTATATATATTTCATAAACAAAGCATGTACAAGACTGTGGCAAATGACTGTGATATATGACCCAAATGCAAAATGTGGAAAAGCACTGCCATATAAGAATCAAATACAAAATTCTGGTGCACCACTGCCATATATGACCCAAATACAAAATTGTGGCACATCACTCGCATATGTATAGAAGGATCAAATCATGTATATCAGCCGTCTTGCAACAAAGAGCATCCATGAAATGAGATAAATTGACATGATATTTACAAACAACAAGTAAAAACCAAGTTTCTAATTTCATCACCTCATCGTAGATGCTCCCATGAAACGACCCCACACTGTCTGTCAAAGTCCTCCAATAGTGCAACCAATCAATGACCATATCTATAAACCTCCTCTGTTCGTGTTGGAGGATGACCCACTACTAGCTCCTGCAAAAAATATGCAGAATGTGAGATGAACATACATGACATGCTTAACACAAACAAATTAAAAAAAACAAATGATACTTACAAATTCGTGATGCATAGTGTCATATCCACCCAAATGTGATGGTCCAATCGTATCTAGATGTGTGGTTGTGGCACCTCGCTACTGACGATATCAGTCTAGAGTCTACTACTGCTCATTGCGAATCATATCCCACTCTTGAGCATCTAACCATACAAGCTTTCGTAAGCCTGCTCTAAAAGCATCACGAGCCTCCGATCGTCGATGGGACATAACTTCACGTGCACTGTGCTCAATCCACTCGGAGCTCACAATACGATGCTCATCTGCTAGTCAAAACTCTCGATAGATCATCTCTGTGATATAATTTTTATGATCTTTATCTTGTTCACTCCATTTCAACATGACAGAGTGTACAAATTGTATGGAGAAAAGTTGTTGTATACGCTGATGCGTGGCCTTTCCGATCGCATCCATCACCGGAGCTCCATCATGGATACTATACACCTTGGGGTTATCATGGTCATGAGCACTCTAAGGTGTACGTGGTGTTCCACGTGGTGTACCACATGGTGCACCTACATCTAAGGTACTCACTCTAGGAGTAGAAGTGGGCAACACAACGTTTGTTGCACTGCCTCCACAACATCCGCCTCCTCTAGAGCTACTTGTAGATCCACTCCTAGAACCTCCTCCTCTAGAGTGTGACCTTGACCTATGGGACAAGCCAACACCTATATCACACTGAAGTGTCGAATTCACACATCTACTACTAGAGCCACTAGGGGATGGCTAAAAAGATGGTCGTGGTGGAGTCATAAAGCTAGGAGACATACCTTCGACGAGAGTAGCACCGCCCACAAGAGTGACATTGGTAGGAATGACACTGGTCGGAATGAGGCCAACAAGAGTGAGGTCGGGAGGGGAGGAGTGCTACCATGAGGGATCGAGTACTGTGACACAGTTGCCATATACATGGGAGGAACTTTAGGTATAAACTCCAAGAACTTCTCCTCTATCACGGAATGTGGAGTGACTAGAGGACTGTCTCCCATCGTGCTTTGTAACAAAGTAACACAAATAATTAGCATATGATAATGAAGGTAATATAGAGAAACAATAGTCTACAAAAGAACATTGGTAAAAAAATAAACACAAATTAATACGTACAAGTGTTTGATTCAAAACTCCTCTATTCTAGCATCCTCTTGGAGATATGATGCATAGAGAATATATATATCTCTATATTGGCAACTTCTAAATCTCTTGGTATGCTAACTTCTTCTTGATCATCATCATGTATATGCATATGCGTGTGTATGCATATGCATGTGTGTATGCCTATGCATGTGTATGTATATGCATGTGTGTATGCATATGCATGTGTGTATGCATATGCATGTGTGTGTATATGCATATGCATGCGTGTGTGTATGCATATGCATGTCTGTATGGATTTGCATGTGTATGTGTGTATGCATATGCATGTGTATGTGTATGTGTGAATGCATAT
>CM035436.1:120000-150000 GCA_020310875.1 Ceratopteris richardii
AGTTAAAACATTGTGTCAGTATGAGCCTCGATATGGCCATTGATATGAGCATCGATAATTTCCAGTAATTTACCGATGCTCATACGGACGTGAATACCGATTCTCATACCGACGCATGTGTATTGATGCATATATTGCCTCTGTGGTTTTCCAAAGGGTTTTGACGGTCATACCGATGCCGATGCGTGAACATCGATATGCCCTTGATATGTTGTAGTGATGTAAAACATGTCCATCAAGCAAATATCTATGATGTTGTTCATAGAGAATTTTACCAAGTGCTTTGGAATAGCGTGCTTCTAGTCGTGGTCTACATAGGGGACAAGCATGGTAACCCAAAATTGATAAACCTGAACATTCACCATAACCAGGCCAATCATGCATCGTCCACATAAGTATGCCTTGCACTCGCACGTCTCATCTTCTTATAGGTTGAGACATGTCTTGCATAGTAACCCCATCCCATAAAGTGCGCAGCTCTTCAACAAGTGCTGCAAGGTATACATCCATGTTTTTTACCTTATACTTACCTGGCATGATAAGAGTTAATAATAAATGGACCTTCTTTGTCGCAAGCCATGGTGGGATGTTATAATTGACCAAACATACATGCCATGTGCTCCATGAAGAGCTACGTAAACCAAATGGATTTACTCCATCCATAGCTAAGCCTAGACGTATGTTTCGAGGCTCCCTAGAAAACTCTGGCCACTTACAATCTATGTGTTTCCAAGCATCAGCGTCAGTAGGCACCTGCATTACACCATCTTTAGACCTCCTCTTTGCATGCCATAACATTAACTCAGGTATGGATTTGCATCTTAACATGATCTTACTTCTTGGAATGATAGGAAAGTGGTGAAGAACCTTTGCAGGGATTGCTTCGCCCCTAAGGTCTTCTCTAAACCTATTCGCTCCACACTTTGGACATATGTGAAGATGCTCATACGAGTTCCAAAAGAGGATGCAATCATTCGGGCAAGCATGAATCTTAGTGTAGTCCATTCCAATGGATTGTAAAAGTTTTTTTTTTGCATCTCCACATGTTGGAGGCATGTCATTGCCCTCTCGAGAAAATTGATCCTTAAGAAGCTTGCAATAAGCAATAAGAATGATATTAGTAATTAAAGTTATTTTGATACAACAGTGAAAGTTTATTTCAAATTCATTTACCTGAACAATTCAGAGATACTACTATCTGGCCGTCCATAAATGGATTGCAGATTGAGGATCCCGGGTGATGCACATAGTACATATATCTTTGCCCCAAAGTACAGTGGTAAACGAGCTAGTCTTCACATGTTCTCATATTCTTTATCGGCTTCTGATCGTGGAAATTTTGTTGTGTCCATGAAACTCATGACATCTTCTCCACCATCGTGATCTTCGTGCATCTCAAAAAATGCTTCGAGCATTTCTTCTATGTGTTCATTTTGTGTGATGTTATCAATACCTTGTACTTCTACCTCCCTTTTTGTTCTTTTCTGTCCACGAGAGGTTAGTAGTGCAATGTTGTTTGGGCCCACCTGCTCACCAGGGGGACCATGCAAATGCTAGCGTAGGTTTTGTAGCCCATTTTTATCAAAGGATCCATATTCTCTAACATGTGCAGCACAAATCTGTCATTTTCGATAAATTTGATACTTGCACTGAGTGCAAAGACATGCCATTCTTTCCTCCGGATCCAAATTGGCCATCTGATATAATATGGACATTTTAGAACATTTGATTTTTCTTATTTGACCTAAAAACCATAATCCTAAAGACCTAAACCTAAAATATTTCTAGACCTAAACATAGATATTCTAATTTTTTATTTTCTTTTTCTTATATATATTATGTGTGTATATGTGTGTGTGCATGTGTAAATAGCCTAAAAACCCTAATCCAATTGTTATATATTTAATTTGATAAAAAAGCCCTAAAATCCTAATATTATATATTTAATTGAAACACTAGCTATTCTCATATTTATTTATCTATATTAAAATCTTATTTATTTATATACATTTAACTATATATTATAATTTTTTATTTTATTTTTCTTATATATATTTAATTTAATTAAAAAACTATAAATCTGTATGTTAAAAATTTGATTGTTTATATTTAATTTTACATGTATATTTATTTATCTATACTAAAGACCTAAAAAAACCTAAAACGCTAATCCTAAAGACCTAGACCTAAAACATGTATATGTGTGTATGCATGTGTATATGTATGTATATATGTATATGTATTATATGTGTATATGTGTATATATGTTATGCATGTGTTAAAACCCTAAACCCTAATCCTAAGGACTTAGACCAAAAAGTTTATATATGTGTATGCATGTGTATATATATGTGTATGTATACATATATTATGTGCGTATAGGTGTATATGTGTGTATGCATGTGTAAATAGCTTAAAAACCCTAATCCTATTTTTATATATTTAATTTGATAAAAAACTCGAATTTTATATATTAGTTATTTTCATATTCATTTATCTATACTAAAATCTTATTTTTTATATAGATTTAATTATATATTTTAATTTTTTCTTTTCTTTTTCTTATATATATTAAATTTAATTAAAAATTGGTAAATCCCTATTTTTTATATAATTGATTATGTATATTTAATTATATATATATTTATTTATCTATAATAAAGACCTATTTTTATATATTATTTATTTATACTAAATAAATTTTTTTTATATATTTAATTATATATATTTATATTTTTATTATATGTATGTTAAAAACCTAAAAGCCGAATCCTAAGGACCTAGACCTAAAACATGTAATTGTGTGTATGCATGTGTATATGTATTTATATATGTATATGTATTATATGTGTATATGTGTATATGTTATGCTTGTGTAAAAACCCTAAACCCTAATCGTAATGACTTAGACCAAAAAAATGTATATATGTGTATGCATGTGTATATATATATGTATGTGTACATATATTATGTGTGTATATGTGTGTATGCATGTGTAAACAACCTAAAACCCCTAATCCTATTTTTATATATTAAATTTGCTAAAAACCTTAAAATACTAATTTTATATATTTAATTAAAACACTAGATATTTTCATATTTATTTTAATTATAAATATGAAAATAGCTAGTATCTCAATTAAATATATATAATTAAGTATATAAAATTAGTATTTAAGGGTTTTTATCAAATTAAATATATAAAAATAGGATTAGGGTTTTTAGGTTATTTACTCATGCATACACACATACACACATAATATATGTACACATATACATGCATACACACGTATACATTTTTTTGTTCTAAGTCCTTCCGATTAGGGTTTAGGGTTTTTACACATGCATATTATATATACACATATACAGATAAAATACATATACACATATACATACATATACACATGCATACACACAATTACATGTTTTAGGTCTAGGTCCTTAGGATTAGGGTTTTAGGTTTTTTACATACATATAATAAAAATATATATTATTATATATATTTAATTATATACACTTAATTATATATATATTAATTTATCTATAATAAAGACCTATTTCTATATATATTATTTATTTTGATACTAAATACCTATTTTTTATATATTTAATTATCTATATTTATTTTTATTATATGTATGTAAAAAACCTAAAACCCTAATCCTAAAGACCTAGACCTAAAACATGTATATGTGTGTGTGCATGTGTATATATATGTGTATATATATTATGTGCATATATGTGTGTATGCATGTGTAAACAACCTTAAACCCCTAATCCTATTTTTGTATATTTAATTTGATAAAAAACCCTAAAATCCTAATTTTATATATTTAATTAAAACACTAGCTATGTTCATATTTATTTATCTATACAAAATCCTATTTTTAATATATATTCAATTATATATTCTAATTTTTCTCTTTATGTTTTTTATATATATTTAATTTAATTAAAAAATTGTATGTATGCATATGTGTGTATGTATGTATGCATATGCATGTGTGTATGCGTGTGTATGTATGTATGCATATGCATATTGTGTATGTATATGCATATGTGTGTGTATGCATATGTGTGTTTATGTATATGCATTTGTGTGTATGCATATGCATATGTATGCATATGTGTATGTATGTATATGCATATGTGTGTGTATGTATATACATGTGTGTATGCATATGCATGTGTATGCATATGTGTATGTGTGTATGTAAATGCATATGTGTGTGTATGTATATGCATATGTGTTTGTATGCATTTGCATGTGTATGCATATGCATGTGTATGCATATGTGTGTGTATGTAAATGCATGTGTGTATGTAATATGTAAGTGAGTGTGTGTGTGTGTGTATAGGTGTGAGTGTGTATGTATATATGTGAGTGTGTGTGTATATATGTATGTGAGTGTGTATGTATATATCTGTGTATGTATATGCATGTGTGTATGTAATATGTATGTGAGTTTATGTATATGTGTGTATGCATGCATGCATATGCATGAATATGTGTATGTGAGTATGTAATATGTATGTGTGTGTATGTATGTATGTGAATGTATGCATGCATATGTTTGTGTATGTATATATGTATGTATGCGTATGTTTGTGTATGTATATATGTGAGTGTGTGTATATTTATGTGAGTATGTCTGTATATGTAAGTGTGTGTATGTATGTTTGTGAGGGTGTGTGAATCTATATATGCATACATATGTGTATGCATGTTTGTATATGTGTGTGTATGTATGCATGTGTGTATATGTGTGTGTGTATGTATGCATGTGTGAATATGTGTGTGTGTATATATCTCTATCTCTCTATGGTTCTCTCTCTCTCTCTCTCTCTCTCTCTCTCTCTCTCTCTCTCTCTCTCTCTACACTACAATAGATCGACTGTATACCGAGGTTTTTACCGAGGGAAATGAACGTGGCTATTTTTGCCGCGATGCCGGTGTGGCTATCGGTATTCACGTTGGTACTATAGCGCCGGTATGGGCGTCGGTATGGGTGTCGGTATGGGCATCGGTATAGGCATCGGTATGAGCATCGGTATTACCACGCTTATACCGACGCCTCTACTGGGTGCACCGTCACGTATACCGGTGCCCGCTGGGTGTACGGACGCTTATCCCGATGATATTACTAAGAGTACCGTCGCGTATACCGATGACCATATCTGCAAATTTTTTTTTGGGCAGAGTGTGTTGTCTTTTCCTACAACAACATTACCATGATGTTTCTTAACAAAAGACAATACACTTTGCCCAAAAAAAAACCGAGTACATGTGATGTGTACTCTAATGTCAACCGGAATATGATTTCATAAAACAAAATATTATTGGACACAAAAGAGATAATCAGAATGAACCATGAACCATGTACAAAAAAAGTGATATATTTCATAAATGAAGCATGTACAAGAGTGTGGCAAAGCAATGCATTGCCATATAAAAATCAAATACAAACTTTTGGTGTGCCACTGCCACACACATGCAAAGAACATTCCATATCAACAGTCCTGCAACAAAGAACATTAATGGAATGATATAAATTCACATGAAATTACAAACAACAAGTAAAAACCAAGTTTATAAATTAATCACCTCATCGCAAACGCTTCCATGAAACGACTGCACCGCATCCCTCCAAGTCCTCCAATAATGTAATCAATCCATGCTGATATCCGTAAGCCTCTTCTGTTCATGTTTGAGGACGACCCATTGCCAGCTCCTGCAACAAATATACAAAACATTAGTGGAACATACATGAGAAAGTTAACACAAATAAATTCAATAAATGAAATGGTACTTACAAACTCATGACGCATCGTGTCATATCTGCTGCTGCCCAAATGACAGTCCAACTGTATCTAAACATGTGGCTACGGCATCTCGCTACTAGGGATATCGGTCAGGAGTCTGTTGTTGCTCATCGCGAATCAGATCCCACTCCTCAGCATCTAACCATACAGGCTTTGGTAAGCCTGCTCTAAAAGCATCATGAGCCTCTAGTTGTCGATGGGACATAACCTCATGTGCGGTATGCAGAATCCACTCTGAACTGACAAGATACTATCCACCGGCTGGTCGGAACTCCTCATAAATCATTTGTGTGATATAATTCTTCCTATCTTTATCTTCTTCACTCCATTTCATCATGATGGAGTGTCCAAACTGTATGGAGCAAAGTTATCATATACGTGCACACATTGCTTTGCCGGCCGCATCCATCACCGGAGCTCCATCTCGGATACTATAGACCTTGGAGTCATCATGGTCATGAGCACCCCAAGGTGTACATGGTGTTCTACGTGGTGTACTGCATGGTGAACCTACATCTGAGGTACTTGTCCTAGGAGTAGAAGTGGGTGACACAACGTTTGTTGCATTCCCTCCACAATAGCCGCCTCCTCCAGACCTACCTGTAGATCCACTCCTAGAACCTCCTACTCCAGAGTGTGACCTCGACCTACGAGACAGGCCAGAACCTGTATCGCACTGAGGCATCAAATGCACATGTCTACTACTAGACCCAGTAGGAGATGGCTGAAAAGATGGTCGTGGTGGAGTCACAAAGCTAGGAGACATACCTCCTGCGAGAGTAGCACCACCCGTAGGAGTGACACCGGCAGGAGTGACACGGGCGGGAGTGACACTGACAGGGTTGAGGCGATCAGGAGCAAGGCCAGTAGGAGTGAGGCCACCAGGAGTGACACCGGGAGGAGTGCTACCACGAGCAATCCAATACTGTGACACAGCGGCCATATACGCGGGAGGTACCTGAGAGATAAACTCTAAAAACTACTCCTCTGTCATGGAATTAGGAGTGACTAGAGGATTGTCTCCCATCGTGCTCTGTAACAAAAGAACTCAAATAATTAGCATGTGATAATAAAGGTAATATAGAGAATAAACAGAAAAAAAAAACAAAAATTAGTACGTACAAGTGTTTTATTCAAAAATCCTCTAATCTAGCATCCTCTTGAAGATCCGATGCACCAAGAATATCTATCTCTATATTGATGGCTTCTAAATCGCTTGCTATGCTGGTTTCTTCCTGATCATCATCTATTGCTTCGTCTTCTCGAACAATGACCTCTTCTTCTCGAACAATGATCTCTTCCTCCTCGACTATCGAATGAACCTCTGAGTCTACTACAGATGGACTATCTTGTACATCTATGTTCTCACAAATTTGTCTACTACGTGGGGTGACTTGTAAAACAAGTAGCCACTCTAGTTCTTTTGAATCTTGTATAAAAACAACTTGCTCACAATGTTCGGGAAGTACAAATGTATCCCTTTCATCCGTCCACAATTTTGTGGAGTTGACCTGAAGCAAACCGCTTTTATCCTGCCTCACTGTTGCATTTCTTCCAGAGGTGACTACTTTGAACCATTTCACATCAAAAACAAAATAATCAAACTTCCTAAAAGATAGTTTCAAGATATCTTGAATCACACCATAATAATCTAGCTGGCCTTCTTGAGCATTATCATCTCTTGCACTCGCTCTACTTTTTTGCAAAAGGTTCACCATCACCCCACTATCAAAAGTAGACCTATTTTTATCGATTCGTGCGATCCAAAAGTGTCATCCATGAGACCATAGTGCACCGTATTTAGTATACTCCCAATCAGATCCCTTTGCGAGTTCTTCTTCTTTAGAGATATCTTCACCCGCTTCCTTTGCTTGTGAAACCACTGTATCTAGCCATCTGCTCATTCCAAAAGGTGGAAGAGGTTAAAGACTTTCTAGAAGAGGCAAAAATCAAGTGGAACGATTCCTTCGAAACTGAGCTCTTTACTTTGCGTTGGTTTCCTTGGCAAGCTCATACCTTTCTAACCACTTTTGCATAGGCTCAGAGTTAACTATGCAAAACTCGATTGCTTTCTCTCTGAAAGCTGCATCCATTTTCCTTTGCAATCCTTTACCTTGTGGTTCATCGCCTACGAGACGAACATCTTCATCATCGCTCAAGAGAGGCATTTCGGGATCTGAAATACGTAGAAACTCAGTTATGAATACAAGAGACTCTTGTACAAGCCATCCCCCTACCATGCTACCCTCTGGACATGCTCTCTGTCGAACAAACCCTTTTGATGTCTTCATAAAGCGCTCTAAGAAGAACATCCATCGACTATGGACAGTTCCTGCTATTGCAACTTCATCTACCACATGACCGAGTAAATGAAGCTGAATAGTGAGAATACTTGTGGGGAAGTATTTCTCTACCATACAAACAGCTTTGATAGCATTGAGTTTCGCACTCTCTATGCTATCTTTATTTATCCTAAAAACCTAAAACCCTATTTTTTATATATATTTATTTATATATTCAGATTTTTTCATTAATTTTTTTCTATATTTTCTCTATATATAAATTTAATTGACTTATATGTATGCCTAAACCCTAAAACCCTAATCCTAATCCTAAAAACCTAAAACCCTAATCTTAAAACCCTAATCCTAATCCTAAAAACCTAAAACCCTATTTTATATATATATTTATTTATATATTCAGATTTTTTCTTTAATTAATCCTATTTTTATATATTTAATTATATATATTTAATTAGATTATTTAAAACACTAGTTCTTTTTATATTTATTTATCTATATAATTATCCTATTTTATATATATTTATTTATTTATATATTTAGATTTTTCTTTAATTTTTTTCTATATTTTCTCTTTATATAAATTTAATTAACTTATATATATGCCTAAACCCTAAAACCCTAATCTTAAAGATCTAGACCTAAAATGTGTATATTTCTGTATGCATGTGTATATACATGTATATATGTATGATATGTGTATGTGTATGTGTGTATATATGTTATATAAGTGTTAAAACCCTAATACCCTAATCTTGAAGATCTAGACCTAAAATATGTATATTTCTGTATGCATGTACATATACATGTATATATGTATTATATGTGTATGTGTATGTGTGTATATATGTTATGTAGGTGCTAAAACCCTCAAATCTTGATAAGAAAGACTTAGACTTAAACCTAAAATACTAAAACCTAAATACTTAAACACCTATAAAAATCTAAACCCCTAATCCTAAAACCCTAATATTATTTTTATATATATGTTTATTTATATATGTAGGTTTTTTTCTATATTTTTTCTTAATATAAATGCAATTGAGTTACATGTATGCCTAAACGTTAAAACCCTAATCTTAAATATCTAGACCTAAAATATGTATATTTCTGTACGCAGGTGTATATACATGTATATATGTATTATATGTGTATGTGTATGTATGTGTAATTAGCGTAAAAACCCTAATCCTGTTTTTATATATTTGATGTAAAAAAAATCTTCAAAATCAAAATTTTATATATTTAATTATGTATATTTAATTAAAACACTAGCTTATGTGTGTGTATATGTATTTGTGTATATGTATGTGTGTCTGTGTATGTATGCATATGTGTATATATGTGTGTGTATGTATGTGTGTATGCATGTGTGTGTGTATGTATGCATGTATGTACATGTTTGTGTGTGTGTGTATGTATGCATATGTGTATATGTGTATGTGTGTGTATGTATGCATGCATGTGTGTATATGTGTATGTGTGTATGTATGCATGCATTGTGTATGTATGTGTGTGTATGCATGCATGTGTGTATATGTGTGTGTATGTAAGCATGCATGTGTGTATATGTGTGTGTATGTAAGCATGCATGTGTGTACATGTATGTATGTATGTATGCATGTGTAAATGTGTAGATGTGTGTATGTGTGTGTGTATGTATGCTCTATTTTCCTATGTGTATGTATGCATGTGTGTATATGTGTATGTGTGTGTATGTATGCATGCATGTGTGTATATGTGTGTGTGTGTATGTATGCATGCATGTGTGTATGTATGTGTGTGTATGTATGTGTGTGTGTGTGTATGTATGCATATGTGTATATATGTGTGTGTATGTATGTGTGTATGCATGTGTGTGTATGTATGCATGTATGTATATTTGTATGTGTGTGTATGCATGCATGTGTGTATATGTGTGTGTGTATGTAAGCATGCATGTGTGTATATGTGTGTGTATGTAAGCATGCATGTGTACACATGTATGTGTGTATGTGTGTATTTATACATGTGTAAATGTGTAGATGTCTCTATGTGTGTGTGTGTGTATATATATGTGTGTGTATGTGTGTGTGTATGTATGCTCTATTTTCCTATGTGTATGTATGCAGGTGTGTATATGTGTATGTGTGTGTATGTACGCATGCATGTGTGTATATGTGTGTATGTATGTGTATGTGTATGTATGTGTGTATATGTGTGTGTGTATGTATGTGTGTATGCATGTGTGTGTGTATGTATGCATATGTGTATGTATGCATATGTGTATATATGTGTGTGTATGTATGTGTGTATGCATGTGTGTGTGTGTATGTATGCATGTATGTATATGTGTATGTGTGTGTATGCATGCATGTGTGTATATGTGTGTGTATGTAAGCATGCATGTGTGTACATGTATGTGTATATGTATGCCACTACAACATATGAGGGGCATACCGACGCTGCATATACCGACGGTCACACTCGGCGTCGGTATGGGTGTTGGAAAATGTAACTTAGAGATACCGATGGTCAAGTGACCATTGGTATGACCGTTTTAAACGGGTCGTCGATGTGGCCCCCTAGCCGTTGGTATATGCATCAATATATGCGTCGGTATAAGCGTCGGTAATTTACTGGAAGTTATCGACACCCATACCGACGCATATACCGACGCATATATCAAGGGCGAGTTTTAAACATACCGCGAACCCGAGGGCAAAACTTCACATTTTTGCGCTTGTTTGAGTATTGTTGGTCTTCTGTCAAGCTTGTGCGTGCAAACAGAATTGCGACCTGCATTGTATTGTGCACACACACACACAGATCTCTCTCTCTACACACACACACTCTCTCTCGGCTTAGATCTCATATCTTGGTAAGTGCTATGCGTACTGTTAGCATTTGTGTTTCTCTATGCTTTAGGTTTGATAATTTCTCTTTTTCTTTTTATTTTGCAGAAGTTCTTTGGCGTCGATTATTTGAAATTGTACAATAGGCGACATACATTACGCTTTGACGACAACGATCCAAAAGAGGGGCATACTTATAAGTGATTGTTTTATTCTCTATTGATAGAGAGAGAAGGAGAGAGAGAAAGAGAGAGAGAGATGAGAGAGAGAGAGAGAGAAAGAGAGAGAAAAGAGAGAGAGAGAGAGAGAGAGAGAAAGTGAGAGATAAAGAATAACGAAAGAAAGGAAGATAAAGATAGGAAAATAGAGCATACATACACACACACATACACACACATTTACACATTTACACATGCATACATACACACATACATGTACACACATGCATGCTTACATACACACACCTATACACACATGCATGCTTACATACACACACCTATACACACATGCATGCTTACATACACACACCTATACACACATGCATGCTTACATACACACACCTATACACACATGCATGCTTACATACACACACATATACACACATGCATGCATACACATACATACAAATTTACACACATGCATACATACACACACATGCATACACACATACATACACACATATATACACATATGCATACATACACATACACACACATATGCACACATACATACACACACACACATATACACACATGCATGCATACATACACACACATATACACACATATACACACATGCATACATACACACACACATGCATACACACATACATGCACACATACATACACACAAATACACACATACATACACACAAATGCATGCATACATACACACACATACACATACACACACATGTACACACATGCATACATGCACACACACATGTACACATGCATACATACACACACATATATACACACATGCATACATACACACATATACACACATGCATGTATACATACACACACACATGTATACACATGCATACATACACATACATATATACGCACATGCATAAATACACACATATACACACACATACACACATATACACACATAAGCACACATATACACACATGCTAGTGTTTTAATTAAATATATATAATTAAATGTATAAATTTTTTATTTTGAAGTTTTTTTTTCAACCAAATATATAAAAATAGGATTAGGGTTTTTAGGCTATTTATACATACATACACATACCCATATAATATATATATATATATATATATATATATATATATACATATATATATATATATATATATATATATATATATATATATATATATATATATATATATATATATATATATATATATATATATATATATATATATATATACATGTATATACACATGTATACAGATATATACATATTTTAGGTCTAGATATTTAACATTAGGGTTTTAGGGTTTAGGCATAAATATAACTCAATTATATTTATATTAAGAAAAAATATAGAGAAAAATAAGAAAAAGAAATTGAATATATAAATAAATATATATATATATAATATGATTAGGGTTTTAGGATTAGGGGTTTAGATTTTTATAGGTGTTTAAGTATTTAGGTTTTAGTATTTCAGATTTAAGTCTAAGTCTTTCTCATAAGGGTTTTAGGGTTTTAATACCTACATAACATATATACACAAACACACATATACATATAATACATAGATACATGTAGATACCCATGCATACAAAAATATACATATTTTAGGTTTGAATCTTTAAGATTATGGTTTTAGGGTTTTAACACCTACATAACATATACACACACATACACATACACATATAATACATATATACATGTAGATACACATGCATACAAAAATATACATATTTCAGGTCTAGATCTTTAAGATTAGGGTTTTAGGGTTTAGGCATGCATATAAGTCAATTATATTTATATTAAGAAAAAATATAGAGAAAAATAAGAAAAAAAATCTAAATACATAAATAAATATATATATATATATAATATGATTAGGGTTTTAGGATTACAGGTTTAGATTTTTATAGGTGTTTAAGTATTTAGGTTTTAGTATTTCATATTTAAGTCTAAGTCTTTCTGATTAGGGTTTTAGGGTTTTAATACCTACATAACATATATACACAAACACACATATACATATAATACATACATACATGTAGATACACACGCATACAAAAATATACATATTTTAGGTCTAAATCTTTAAGTTTAGGGTTTTAGGGTTTTAACATCTACATAACATATATACACACATACACATACACATATAATACATATATACATGTAGATACACATGCATACAAAAATATACATATTTTAGGTCTAGATTTTTAAGATTAGGGTTTTAATTAAATATATAAAATTGAATATATAGAAATAGGATTACGTAAGGAAAAAATCTGAATATATAAATAAATATATATATAATAAGATAATTATATACATAAATAAATATAAAAAGAACTAGTGTTTTAAATAATTTAATTAAATATATATAATTAAATATATATAATTATATATATAAAATTAAATATATTAAAATAGGATTAAGTAAGGAAAAAATCTGAATATATAAATAAATATATATATAAAATAGGATAATTATATAGATAAATAAATATAAAAAGAACTAGTGTTTAAAAAATAAAAAGAACTAGTGTTTTAAATAATTTAATTAAATAAATATAATGAAATATATAAAAATAGGATTAATTAAGAAAAAAATCTGAATATATAAATAATATATATATATAAAGTAGGATAATTATATAGATAATAAAATATGATAAGAACTAGTGTTTTAAATAAATAAACGAAATATATATGATTAAATATATAAAAGTAGGTTTAATTTTAATCATTTTAAATAGAGTGAATATGCAGAAGTGGTTAGAAAGGTATGAGCTTGCCAAGGAAACTAACGCAAAGGAAAGAGCTGAGTTTTGAAGAAATCATTCCACTCGATTTTTGCCTCTTCTAGAAAGTCTTCGACCTCTTCCACCTTTTCCAACGAGCAGATGGCTAGATACAGCAGTTTCACAAGCAAAGGCAGCGGGTGAAGATATCTTTGAAGAAGAAGAAGAACTCGCAAAAGGATGTGATTGGGAGTATATTAAATACGGTGCACTATGGTCTCATGGACGACACTTTCAAATCGCACGAATCGATCAAAATAGGTCTACTTTTGATAGTGGAGTGATGGTGAATTTTTTGCAAAAAGTAGAGCGAGTGCAAGAGATGATAATGCTCTAGAAGGTGAGCTAGATTATTGTGGTGTGATTCAAGACATCTTGAAACTATCTTTCAAAAATTTTGATTACTTTTTTTTTATGTGAAATGGTTCAAAGTAGTCGCCTCTGGAAGAAACGCAATAGTGAGACGGGATAAAAGCGGTTTGCTTCAAGTCGACTCCACAAGATTATGGACAGGTGAAAGGGATATATTTGTACTTCCCGAACACTGTGAGCAAGTTGTTTTTATACCAGATTCAAAAGAACCAGAGTGGCTATTTGTTTTACAAGTCGCTCCACGTAGTAAACAAATTTTGGAGAACATAGATGTAGAAGAAAATCCATCTCTAGTGGACTCAGAGATTCATTCGATAGTCGAAGAGGAAGAGATCATTGTTCGAGAAGAAGAGGTCATTGAAGAAGAGGTCATTGTTCGAGAAGACGAAGCAATAGACGATGATCGGGAAGAAACCAGCATAGCAAGCGATTTAGAAGCCATCAATATAGAGATAAATATTCTCGGTGTATCAGATCTTCAAGAGGATGCTAGACTAGAGCACTTTTGAATAAAACACTTGTACGTACTAATTTTTGTTTTTTTTTGTTTCTTCTCTATATTACTTTTATTATTGCATGGTAATTATTTGAGTTCTTTTATTACAGAGCACGATGGGAGACAGTCCTCCAGACACTCCACATTCCATGACAGAGGAGCAATTTTTGGAGTTCATCTCTCAGGTTCCTCCCGCGTATATGGCCGCTGCATCAGAGTATTGGATTGCTCGTGGTAGCACTCCTCCCGGCCTCACTCCTGGCGACCTTACTCCTGCCGCCCTCACTCCTGCTGGCCTCACTCCCACCGGTGTCACTCCCACCGGTGTCACTCCTGTCGGCATCACTCCTGCGGGTGCTGCTACTCCCGTAGGAGGTATGTCTCCTAGCTTCGTGACTCCACCACGACCATCTTTTCAGGCATCTCCTACTGGGTCTACTAGTAGACATGTGTGTTCAACACTTCAGTGCAATACAAGTTCTGGCCCATCTCGTAGATCGAGGTCATGCTCTGCAGCAGGAGGTTCTAGGAGTGGATCTACAAGTAGGTCTGGAGGCGGAGGAGGCAACTGTTGTGGAGGTAGTGCGACGGACGTTGTGTCGCCCGCTTCTACTCCTACGACGAGTACCTCAGATGTAGGTACGCCACGCAGTACACCACGTGGAACACCACGTACACCTTGGGGTGCTCATGACCATCATGACTCCAAGGTGAGTATCCGAGATTGAGCTCCGGTGATGGATGCGGCTGGCAAAGAAATGCGTGCACGCATATGACAGCTTTGCTCCATCCAGTTTGGACACTCTATCATGCTGAAATGGAGTGAGCACGATAAAGATTGGAAGAATTATATCACACAGACAATTTATCAGAAGTTCTAACTAGCTGATGGACAGTCTCTTGTCAGTTCAGAGTGGATTCTGCACACTGCACGTGAGGTTATGTCCCATCGACGATCCGAGGCTCGTGATGCTTTCAGAGCAAGCTTACCAAAGCCTGTATGGTTCAATGCTGAGGAGTGGGACGTGATTCGTGACGAGCAGCAGCAGACTCCTGACCGATATCGCCAGCAGCGAGATGCCGGAGCCACACATTTAGGTACGGTTGGACCGTCACATTTGGGTAGCGGTGGATATGACACGATGCATCATGAGTTTGTAAGTACCATTTCATTTATGGAATTTATTTGTGTTAACTTTCTCATGTATGTTCCTCTAATCTTTTGTATATTTGTTTCAGGAGCTGGCAATGGGTCGTCCTCCAACATGAACGGAGGAGTCTTACGGATATCGTCATGGGTTGATTGCACTATTGGAGGACTTGGAGGGACGTGGTGCGATCGTTTCATGGGAGCATTTGTGATGAGGTAATTAATTTATTAACTTGGTTTTTACTTGTTGTTTGTAATTTTCATGTGAATTTATCTCATTCCATTAATGTTCTTTGTTGTAGGGCTCTTGATATGGAACGTTCTTTGCATGTGTATGGCAGTGGAACACCAAAATTGTGTATTTGATTTTCATATGGCAATGCATTGCTTTGCTACATTTTGTAAAAGCGTCATATATGACAGTGGTTTGCCACACTCTTGTACATGCTTCATTATTGAAATATATAACTTCTTTTGTACATGGTTCATGGTTCATTTTGATTATCTCTTTTGTGTCCAATAGTACTCTGTTTTATGAAATCATATTTCGGGTGACATTAGAGTACACATCACATGTACTCGGTTTCTTTTGGGAAGAGTGTATTGTCTTTTGTTAAGCAACATCATGGTAATGTTGTTGTAGCAAAAGCCAACACACTCTGCCCAAAAAAGTTTTTGGAGGTATGGTTGTTAGTATACACGACGGTACTCCCAGTAATGTCATCGGAATAAGCGTCGGTACACCCAGCAGGCGATGGTATGCTTAGCAGAGGCCTCAGTATAGGCGCCAGTATGGGCACCGGTATTACCGATGCATATACCTGCGCTTATACCGACACTTATACCCACGCATATACCGATGCTTATACCGACGGTTTGGTACCAATACGCATACCGACCTTTACATCGGTGTCGTGGCAAATAAAGCCGCGATCATTTCCCTCGGTAAAAACCTCAGTATACCATCGATCTGTGGTAGTGTGCATGTGTAAATGTGTAGATGTGTGTGTATGTGTATGTGTGTGTGTATGTATGCTCTATTTTCCTATGTGTACGTATGCATGTGTGTATATGTGTATGTGTGTGTATGTATGCATGCATGTGTCTATATGTGTGTATGTATGTGTGTGTGTATGTATGTGTGTGTGTATGTATGTGTGTGTGTATGTATGTGTGTGTGTATGTATGTGTGTATATGTGTGTGTGTGTATGTATGTGTGTATGCATGTGTGTGTGTATGTCTATGTATGCATATGTGTATATATGTGTGTGTATGTATGTGTGTATGCAAGTGTGTGTGTATGTATGCATGTATGTATATTTGTATGTGTGTGTATGCATGCATGTGTGTATATGTGTGTGTATGTAAGCATGCATGTGTGTATATGTGTGTGTATGTAAGCATGCATGTGTGTACATGTATGTGTGTATGTATGCATGTGTAAATGTGTAGATGTGTGTGTGTGTATGTATGCTCTATTTTCCTATGTGTACGTATGCATGTGTGTATATGTGTATGTGTGTGTATGTATGCATGCATGTGTGTATATGTGTGTATGTATGTGTGTGTGTATGTATGTGTGTATATGTGTGTGTGTATGTATGTGTGTATGCATGTGTGTGTATGTGTATGTATGCATATGTGTACATATGTGTGTGTATGTATGTGTGTATGCATGTGTGTGTATATATGCATGTATGTATATTTTTATGTGTGTGTATGCATGCATGTGTGTATATGTGTGTGTATGTAAGCATGCATGTGTGTATATGTGTGTGTATGTAAGCATGCATGTGTGTACATGTATGTGTGCACATGTATGTGTGTATGTATGCATGTGTAAATGTGTAGATGTGTGTGTGCATGTGTGTATCTTCCCTTCTTTTCATCATTCTTTATCTCTCACTCTCTCTCTCTCTCTTTATCTCTCTCTCTCTCTCTATTTCTCTCTCTCTCTCTCATCTCTCTCTCTCTCTTTCTCTCTCTCTCTCTCTCTCATCTCTCTCTCTCTCTTTCTCTCTCTTTCTCTCTCTATCAATAGACAATAAAACAATCACTTACAAGTATGTCCCTCTTTTGGATCGTTGTCTTTTATTGGAAGTTATATCAATGCTTATACCGACACCCATACCGACGCCCATACGGACACCCATACCGATGGCTGCGAGGCACACTGACGATCCGTTTTAAATGGTCATACCGACGGTCACTTGACCGTCAGCATCTTTAAGTGAGCTTTTCCAACATTTATATTGACGCCGCGAGTGACCGTCGGTATAAGCAACATCGGTATGCCCCTCATATGTTGTAGTGTTATCTCTCTCTCTATCTTTCTCTCTCTTTAATCTCTCTCTCTCTTTCATCTCTCTCTCTCACTCTCTATGAATAGAGATTAAAACAATCACTTACAAGTATGTCCCTCTTTTGGATCGCTGCCATCAAAGTGTAATGAATGTTGTCTCTCAGCAAATTTCAAATAATCGATGCGAGAAACCTCCTGCGATACCAAAGAGAAGAGAAATTATAAAACAAAAAGAATAGAGAAAGAGAGATGGTAAGAGTACACGCACCACTTACCAAGAAGCGAGATCTAGAGAGAGAGCATGTGTGTAGAAAGAGAGAGAGATCTGTGGGTGTTGTGCACAACACAATGAAGATCACAATTCAATTCATGCACCCAAGTTCGATAGAAACAGTGCTCAATTTGAATGACGTGAAAAATGTCCAATTTTTGCTCTTAGATTCCCTATATGTTCAAAACAACACTGCCGGTATAGGCATCAATATTGGCATAGTATGGGCATCGATACTAGCACTCGTAATTCCAAGGAATTACCAACACTCTTATCGACGCATATACTAATGCCCATACTGATGCCAATATCGATGCCTATACCGGCGGCCACAACGGATACCAATGATCCATTCTTAAACGGTCATACCGACGATCAAATGACCCTCAGTATGCGTAACGAGATCTTTAGAGATATTTTCAACGATCATACCAACGTCGATGGCTGAACATCGGTATGGAGAGCATCGGTATGCCCATCATATGTTGTAGTGTTTGTAGTAGCAAAATTGCTCACATTTTTGGAGTGAAGTTACTTTTAGGTTTACTCAGACGGGTCTTGAATCTTGATGGAAATTTGATGGCTTTTTCAATGCAAGCATGAGTATATTCTAGACTTTGGCTATATGCATAAAGGGGACTACATCCTACAAACAATTAAGAGCAGTCTTCAGTGAGATGTCTATGATATGCATGTCAAGGTATGACCTTTCCTCCTATCATGAAGGGATTGCTTTACTCCGATGCTACGTATCCAAAAAATGAGAAATTTTTTCTTGTGTTCTATGCTTTGACACATTGATTCGCATTTGCAAACAATCAATCTAGTTTGCAAGAATGAACAAATAGAAGAATTGAAGACCCTTGACGTAGACAAAATCATCAATATTTATGAGGGAGAAACCCTTGCAAAGGTGAGGGAAATAAGCAGTGGAAGGATGGAAATGTGATCATCAAGCTAATTTTCGTCGAAGGCTAGAGTACTTCAAAGATTTGGTGGGTCATACAATTAGATTATTAGGGCAAAATATTGTTGAACAACTACTTGTACAAAACTTGAAAATTAAGCTTTTAGTATTTCAAACACTACAATAGATCGATGGTATACCGAGGTTTTTACCGAGGAAAACAAACGCGGCTTAATTTGCCGTGACGCCGGTGTAAAGGTCGGTTTGCGCGCCAGTACCAAAGAGTCGGTATATTCACCAATATATGCGTTGGTATAAGCGTCGGTATATGCATCGGTATATGTGCCGGTATATGCGTCGGTATATGCGTCGGTAATACCGACGTACATACCGAGGCTTCTGCTGGAGGTACCGTCGCCTATATCGTTGCCTGCTGGGTGTACCGACGGTTATTCCGATGACACTACTGGGAGTATCGTCGCGTATACCGACGACCATACCTGCAAATTTTTTTTTGGGCAGAGTGTTTTGTGTTTTGCTACAGCAACAATACCATGATGTTGCTTAACAAAAGACAATACACTCTGCCCAAAAAAAACCGAGTACATGTGATGTGTACTCTAATGACAACCGAAATATGATTTCATGAAACAAAGTATTATTGGACACAAAAGAGATAATCAGAATGGACTATGAACCATGTACAAAAGAAGTTATATATTTCAATAATGAAGTAAGTACAAGAGTGTGGCAAACCACTGTCATATATGACGCTTTTACAAAATGTGGCAAAGCAATGTATTGCCATATGAAAATCAAATACAAAATATTGGTCTTCCACTACCATACACATGCAAAGAACGTTCCATATCAATAGTCTTGCAACAAAGAACATTAATGGAATGAGAAAAAATCACATGAAAATTACAAACAACAAGTAAAAACCAAGTTTGTAGATTAATTACCTCATCGCAAATGCTCCCATGAAACCACCGCACCGCGTCCCTCCAAGTCCTGCAATAGTGCAGTCAACCCATGACTATATCCGTAAGACTCCTCCGTTCGTGTTGGAGGATGACCCATTGCCAGCTCCTGAAACAAATATAAAAAGATTAGAGAAACATACATGAGAAATTTAACACAAATAAATTCAATAAATGAAATGGTACTTACAAACTCATGGCCAATCATATCTAAACGTGTGGCTGCGGCATTTCGCTGCTGGCGATATCGATCAGGAGTCTGCTGCTGCTCGTCATGAATCATGTCCCACTCCTCAACATCTAACCATACAGGCTTTGGTAAGCCTTCTCTGAATGCATCACGTGCCTCGGATCGTCGATGGGACATGAACTCACGTGCGGAGTGTAGAATCCACTCTGAACTGACAATAGAGTGTCCATCGGCTGGTCGGAACTCCTGGTAAATCGTCTGTGTGATGTAATTCTTCCGATCTTTATCCTGTTCACTCCATTTCAGCATGATGGAGTGTCCAAACTGGATGGAGCAAAGTTGTCGTATGCGTGCACGCATTGCTTTGCCAGCCGCATCCATCACCGGAGCTCCATCTCGGATACTATACACCTTGGAGTCATCATGGTCATAAGCACCCCAAGGTGTACGTGGTGTTCCACATGGTGTATTGCGTGGCGTACCTACATCTGAGGTACTCGTCCTAGGAGTAGAAGCGGGCGACACAACGTCCATCACACTGCCTCCACAATAACCGCCTCCTCCGCCTCCAGACCTACCTATAGATCCACTCCTAGAACCTCCTGCTCCAGAGCGTGACCTCGATCTATGAGATGGGCCAGAACCTGTATCGCGCTGAGGTGTCGAACGCACATGTCTACTAGTAGACCCAGTAGGAGATGGCTACAAAGATGATCGTGGTGGAGTCACAAAGCTAGGAGACATACCTCCTATGGGAGTAGCACCACCCGCAGGAGTGACAACGGCAGGAGTGACACCGGTGGGAGTGACACCGGCGGGAGTGAGGCTAGCGGGAGTGAGGCCGGCAAGAGTAAGGCCGCAAGGAGTGAGGCCGGGAGGAGTGCTACCATGAGCGATCCAATACTGTGATGGAACGGCCATATACGCAGGAGGAACCTGAGAGATGAACTCCAAAAACTGGTCCTCTGTCATGGAATGTGGAGTGACTGGAGGATTGTCTCCGATCGTGCTCTGTAATAAAAGAACTCAAATAATTAGCATGCGATAAGAAAAGTAATATAGAGAATAAACAAAAAAAAAACAAAAATTAGTACGTATAAGTGTTTTATTCAAAAGTCCTCTATTCTAGCATCCTCTTGAAGATCCGAGGCACCGAGAATATCTATCTCTATATGGATGGCTTCTAAATCGCTTGTTATGCTGGTTTCCTCCTGATCATCGTCTATTGCTCCGTCTTCTGGAACAATGACATCTTCTTCAATGACCTCTTCTTCTCGAACAATGATCTCTTCCTCCTTGCCTATCGAATGAATCTCTGAGTCCACTAGAGATGGACTCTCTTCTACATCTATGTTTTCAAAAATTTATCTACTACGTGGAGCGACTTGTAAAACAAATAGCCACTCTGGGTCTTTTGAATCTGGTATAAAAACAACTTGCTCACAGTGTTCGGGAAGTACAAATGTATCCCTTTCATCTGTCGATGCAAGATTGTCGTTTCGTGTGAAAGCAGTCTTTAGACACCTCATGCATCCAGTAGGTGTACGAAACTCTGAAATTGTTTTCTTCACTTGTTGCTCTTCCATCCTACGAAGCACCCAAGGAGCTCTTGGTAATGATATTGTTCCGTTGGGCTTAGTAATTGCCCACAACTCTCGCATACAACCTCGCTCTTCTAAGTCCTCCCTTTGTGCTTTGTTTTCTTTCTTTCCGATCAAAGTTTTCCAAAGCATCTCTCCCACATTCTTAAAAATATGCATCAGGTCTACCAAATGATTGATCACCAATTCACTCGAATAAGGGAGTTCATGAAAAATGGACAACCGTTTCATGCCAGCAACTGGATTTTCCGAATCCCACAGTTGTTTCCAATCGCTAGCTTTCATTTGGTGTTGCGCTTGTCGACCAATTTGTCCTTCATGTAAAACATGTCCATCAGGCAAATATCTATGATGTCCTTCATAGACAATTTTACGTAGTGCTTTGGAATAGCCTACTTTGAGTCGTGGTCCGCATAAAGGACAAGCATGGTAACCCGAAATCGATAAACCTGAACATTCACCAAAACCAGGCCAATCATGCATTGTTCACATACGTATGCCTTGCACTCGCACGTCTCGTCTTCTTATAGGTTGAGACATGTCACGCACAGTAATCCCATCCCATAAAATGCGCAGTTCTTCCACAAGTGGTGCAAGATATACATCCATGTTTTTTACCTTATACTTACCTGGTACAATAAGAGCTCATAATAAATGACCTTTCTTTGTGGCCAACCATGGTGGGATATTATAATTGACCAAACATACAGGCCGTGTGCTCCATGAAGAACTACGTAATCCAAATGGATACAACAATGAAAGCCAATTTGTTCTCCACTTACCTGAACAATTCAGTGACACTACTATCTGACCATCCATAAATGGATTGCAGATTGAGGTACGCGAGTGAAGCACGTAGTACAGATATCTTTGCTCCATTGTAAAGCGATAAACGAGCTAATCTTCGCATGTTTTCATATTCTTCATCAACTTCTGATCGTGGAATTTCTGTTGTGTCCATCTCGACACCTTCTTCACCATCATGATCTTCATCCATCTCATAAAATGCTTCAAGCATCTCTTCCATATGTTCATTCTGTGTAATATTATTAGTGCTTGCTTGTACGTCTAAGTCCTTTTTTGCTCTCTTTTGTCCACGAGAGGTTACCGGTGCAATGTCGTTTGGGTCCATCTGCTCACCTGGGGGACCATGCAAATGATAACGTAGGTTTTCCAGTCGACTCCTATCAAAGGATCCATGCTCTCTAACATGTTCAGTACAAATCCGTCATTTCCGATAAATTTGATACTTGCACTGTGTGCAAGGACATGCCATTCTCTCTTCAGGATCCAAAGAAGCCATCTGCTACAATATGGACATTTTAGAACATTTGTTTTTTTATTAAACCTAAATATCTAACTCTTAAAGACTTAAATCTAAAATACTAAACCTAAATACTTAAATACCTAAAAAAACTTAAAACCCTAATCTATATAGTTATCCTATTTTATCTATATATTCAGATTTTTTTCCTCTTAATTGAGTTATATGTATGCCTAAACCCTAAAACCCTAATTTTAAAGATCTAGTCCTAAATTATGTATATTTCTATACACATGTGTATATACATGTATATATGTATTATATGTGTATGTGTATGTGTGTATATATGTTATGTAGGTGTTAAAACCCGAAAACCCTAATCCAAATGACCTAGACCTAAAACATGTATATATATATATGCATGTGTATATATATGTGTATATGTATATACATGTGCATATAGATAGGTGTATAAGTATGTGTGTTTGTGTATTGTATATATATTCACTCCATTTAAAATGATTAAATTTAAACCTATTTTTATATATTTAATCATGTATATTTCATTTATTTATTTAAAATACTAGTTCTTATCATATTTTATTATCTAGATAATTATCCTACCTTATATATATATATTAATAATATATTCAGATTTTCTCCTTACTTAATCCTATTTTTATATATTTAATTATAAATATTTAATTAAATTTTTTAAAACACTAGTTCTTTTTATATTTATTTATCTATATAATTATCCTATTTTATATATATATTTATTTATATATTCAGATTTTTTCATTAAGTAATTGTATTTTTATATATTTAATTTTATATATTTAATTATATATACTTAGTTAAATTATTTAAAACACTAATTCTTTTTATATTTATTTATGTATATAATTATCTTGTTTTATGTATATATTTATTTATATATTCAGATTTTTTCCTTACATAATCGTACTTTTATATATTTAAATATATATATTTAATTAAATTATTTAAAACACTAGTTCTTTTTATATTTATTTATGTATATAATTATCTTATTTTATATATATATTTATTTATATGTTCAGATTTTTTCCTTACGTAATTATATTTTTATATATTTAATTTTATATATTTAATTATATATATTTAATTAAATTATTTAAACATTAGTTCTTTTTATATTTATTTATGTATATAATTATCTTATTTTATATATATATTTATTTATATGTTCAGATTTTTTGCTTACGTAATGGTATTTTTATATATTTAATTTTATATATTTAATTATATATATTTAATTAAAACCGTAATCTTAAAATTTTAGATCTAAAATATGTATATTTTTGTATGCATGTGTATCTACATGTATATATGTATTATATGTGTATGCGTATGTGTGGATATATGTTATGTAGGTGTTAAAACCCTAAAACCCTAATTTTAAAGATTTAGACTTAAATATGAAATACTAAAACCTAAATACTTAACCACCAATAAAAATCTAAACCCCTAATCCTAAAACCCTAATCATATTATATATATATATATATATATTTATATAAACAAATTTTTTCTCTTATTTTTCTCTATATTTTTCCTTAATATAAATATAATTGAGTGATATGTATGTCTAAACCCTAAAACCCTAATCTTAAAGATCTAGACCTAAAATATGTATATTTCTGTATACATGTGTATATACATGTATATATGTATTATATGTGCATGTGTATGTGTGCATATATGTTATGTAAGTGTTAAAACCCTAAAACCCTAATCTTAAAGATTTAAATATAAAATATGTATATATTTGTATGCATGTGTATCTACATGTATGTATGTATTATATGTATATGTGTATGTGTGTATATATGTTATGTAGGTGTTAAAACCCTAAAACCCTAATTTTACAGATTTAGACTTAAATCTGAAATACTAAAACCTAAATACTTAAACACCTATCAAAATATAAACCCGTAATCCTAAAACCCCAATCATTATATATATATATATTTATTTATATATTCAGATTTTTTTTCTTATTTTTCTCTATATTTTTTCTTAATATAAATATAATTGAGTGATATGTATGTCTAAACCCTAAAACCCTAATCTTAAAGATCTAGACCTAAAATATGTATATTTTTGTATACATGTGTATATACATGTATATATGTATTATATGTATATGTGTGTTTGTGTATATATGTTATCTATGTATTAAAACCCTAAAACCCTAATCAGAAAGACTTAGACTTAAATCTGAAATACTAAAACCTAAATACTTAAACACCTATCGAAATCTAAACCCCCTAATCCTAAAACCCTAACCATATTTTATATATATATTTATTTATATATTCAATTTTTTTTTCTTATTTTTCTCTATATTTTTTATTAATATAAATATAATTGAGTGATATGTATGCCTAAACCCTAAAACCCTAATCTTAAATATCTAGACCTAAAATATGTATATTTTTGTATACATGTATATATATATTATATATGTGTATGTATGTTTAAATAGCGTAAAAACCCTAATCCTATTTTTATATATTTGATGTAAAAAAAAACTTCAAAATAAAAATAGGATTATATGTGTGTATGTATGCATGTATGTATATATGTGTGTGTATGTATGCATGTGTACATGTGTGCATGTGTATGTATGCATGTGTATACATGTGTGTATATGTATATGTGTGTGTATGTAGGCATGCATGTGTGTGCATGTGTGTGTACGTGTGTATGTATGCATGCATGTGTGTGTATGTGTATGCATGTGTATACATGTGTGTGTATGTGTATGTGTGTGTATGTATACATGCATGTGTGTGTGTGAATGTATATGTGTGTATATATGTATGTGTGTATATGTGTGTGTGTATGTGTATGTATGCATATGTGTATATATGTGTGTGTATGTATGTGTGTATGCTTGTGTGTGTATGTATGCATGTGTGTATATGTGTATATGTGTGTATGCATGCATGTGTGTATATGTGTGTGTATGTATGCATGCATGTATGTATATGTGTGTATATATGTGTGTGTATGTATGTGTGTATATGTGTGTGTGTATGTGTATGTATGCATATGTGTATATATGTGTGTGTATGTATGTGTGTATGCATGTGTGTGTATGTATGCATGTGTGTAAATTTATATGTGTGTGTATTCATGCATGTGTGTATATGTGTATGTGTGTATGTAAGCATGCATGTGTATATAGGTGTGTGTATGTAAGCATGCATGTGTGTACATGTATGTGTGTATGTATGCATGTGTGTACATGTATGTGTATATGTATGCATGTGTGTACATGTATGTGTGTAAATGTGTGTGTATGTGTGTGTGTATGTATGCTCTATTTTCCTATCTCTATCTTCCTTTCTTTCATTATTCTTTATCTCTCACTCTCTCTCTCTTCTCTCTCTTTCTCTCTCTCTCTATCTCTGTCTTTCTCTCTCTCTCTCTCTCTCTCTCTCTCTCTCTCTCTCTCTCTCTCTCTTTCTCTCTCTCCTTCTCTCTCTATCAATAGAGAATAAAACAATCACTTACAAGTATGCCCCTCTTTTGGATCGTTGTCGTCAAAGCGTAGTGTATGTCGTCTATCGTCCAATTCCAAACAATCGACGCCAAAGAAGTTTTGCAAAATCAAAGAAAAGAGAAATTATAAAACCTAAAGCATAGAGAAACACAAATGCTAACAGTACGTGCAGCACTTACCAAGATGTGAGATCTAAGCCGAGAGAGAGTGTGTATGTGTAGAGAGAGAGATCTGTGTGTGTGTGTGCACAAGACAATGCAGGTCGCAATTCGGTTCGCGCGTGCAAGTTCGACAGAAGACCAACATTATTCAAACACGTGCAAAAATGTGAAGTTTTGCTCTCGGGTTCGCGGTATGTTTAAAAGTCTTCGCCGGTATGGGTGCGGGTATGGGCGTTCGTATACGCATCGATTAGTGAGATCTATTATATGCTATATTTCTATGGAAAAATGGCTTGAAGCAGACCACAACGCTGAAGATGTGGAGCATGATATGCCATCTTTATTTAAATGTATATATAGTCAATAAACAGAAGTTATAATCGATTGCAAGCATCCGATTTGTAGAACATCGATAGTTGATGTTTTTTTTTGTTATTATAAACCGTACGCTAGCCTTGACATGTGTTAGTCACCTTGGAGTCGTCAGCATAGTTACTTTGTAATTCTTTCGGGTACTAACATTGAATCTTGTTCTCATGGGGAGGAGTGTGTTGCTCACGTTATCTATGGGGTTCTATGAAGACATGTAGGGGTCATGTGAAGACGTCTTTTGGTGAAATCATCTTTCTCGTTTTTGATGTACAACGAGTTATGTAAAAATCATCTTCTTTATTTTTGTATCCACGTGTATACTGACATGTACTCTTGTAGAGAGTACATTTGTGCTCTTATAGAGAATACACATGTATGTATTTATCTATAATGTACATGCAATTTAAGTTTAGCTATATTGAAACCTTACGATCAAGCCCAAATATTTCATCGCAAGCTTAAAAAGCCCGAATATTTCCTCCCAAGCTTCATGAGTATTTTCTTGGGTTGAGCGTGAAATTTAAGCCCTGCAGACGATGTTCGAAAAAAACCAGTTCTAGATCTCCATACCTGGCGGCAGGTAAAGTAGTGATCGGTGATTCGGTATCCTTATCTCCAACGTAGCATCCTATCTTGGCTTGGCCTACAGCGTACTTCTGGAGTCTGGACGTACATGGTCCAAGGCCTTGGGTTCTTTGCGTCCACTTCCCGCCTCAAACGCGTTAGAAGCTACCCATGGACAAACAATTTGAGAGGCAGAAACAGAAAGAGACTATAGTTATGTAGAAACGATTTGATGACCGCTCAACGCGGTTTGAACTACTCTTCAAGCTAGCAGCAAGTTGTTAAATGATGTGATCATCACATCATGAATGGACTACGGTCGAATTGCGAATGATTTCGAAGCTGAAATATCTTGTCCCTATTCTCTCTCTCTCATCCTTCATGGGTCATGACGCAGCCTTCTAAGCTCTCACCTTGGACAATGGCCATCAGGTTTCTGTGATTGCTTCTCGGACACAGACTGTAGTGATGACTGATTAGTCCTGCAGAGTATTGCATGACCGCTCAACGCGGTTTGAACTGGTCTTCTCGAGCAGACACAGACTGTACTGATTAGTCCTGTAGAGAATCTCATGGCGGCTTTGAACTAGTCTTCTCTAGCAGCCTAGCTAGTTGTCAAATGATGTTCATCATTATCATGAATGGGCTATATTTATTTCCGGTTGAATTGCGAAAGATTTTGAAGCTGAAAAATCTTTCTGCCTAATCTCTCTCTCTCTCTCTCTCTCTCTCTCTCTCTCTCTCTCTCTCTCTCTCTCTCTCTCTCTCTCTCTCTCTCTCTCTCTCTGTGTCTTCATGACGCAGCCTCCTCAGCTTGGACAATGGACATCAGGTTTCTGTGATTGCTTCTCGGACTGCGGATCATGTAATACGAACATTTCTCACACTTTTCTCTCTTTTAATACTAACCATTTTGCTCTCACGCCGAGAGGCGCGGGTTTCTGATGATGGAGAATTTCTCCATCAACCGTGTTCAGAGCTTTTATTTCTGTGTATGTTTTCTCCTTTGCAGCCTGAACATAGTAGTCCCCTATTCAAAATGCCCTTTTATTGACAGTAATTCTTGCCGGTCCTGAAAGTTTGAGGTTTCGAATGGAAGGGTTCTGAGAGTAGAGATACTCGGATGACTTAGCACCATATTATATCAATGTTTCATTCCAGCAAACTTGTAAACGAATGTGCTTCCCCGAAATCCTTTACCGTATTAGCTCCTGCTTAGCATAAGAGAGACGCACAACCAATTTCTGCTTTTCAATTTAAATAACATACCAAAGAGCTCCTTACAATTTTTGCGGGATCAATTACATGATATCTGTACGTGACCAAGCGTGAACGGCTTCTCTCTCTCTCTCTCTGTGCAAACATTCACGTGTCGTACTCTAGCAGTATTGAAATTCTTCATATTTCGCCCTTTACAGGTGAGATTTTGCGAGTATTTTCGACTTGACGATTCGAAGTCTTATCTCACAGTTTTTACATTCTATCAGAAATTAAATTTGCAATTTTCACGTTATATGATTGTTTCAGAGTTCCAATTCAATCTTCTTGGTTTTCCTGCAGGTTGTATTACTTATTGTTGTCCATGCATAAGTGTCGGAGAAATAGTGAACGTTGCAGATCGCGGGCAATCTTGTAAGTCCATGTATTCATCTGTCTGAGTTCATGTAATCATCTGTCACAGAGAGAGAGAGAGCGAGAGAGAGAGAGAGAGGTTTAATAGGGTTAATCATATATTAATCCGTATATGCGAATAATAGTCACATGAACAATATATAGAGTTAACCCGTTTGAGAACGTTCTGCGTTTGGATACAGCTTTCTGTGAAGGATGTTGCATCTATGCAGCGTTGCAGTTCTGTTTGTGTGGCATGGGTTGCTTCTACAG